>PVKZ01000458.1:0-282500 GCA_004027375.1 Macroglossus sobrinus | reverse complement strand
ATTTTTTTCCAGTGAGAGATAGGCTAGGGAGCAACTGAGGCTTGTATTGTTGATTATATTTTTAATGTTATTACTTTTACTAGTAGTAAACATTGATTAAACACCCATTGTGCATAAAACTAAGTAGAGTATTGGAAACTGGCATCCTTTCACAGGAAGCTTCGATTCTTTAAAAACGTGACAGACCCCTCCTTTTAAAACTATACAGTACTACTTAACTTTACTTTATGGAACTATAAAACTTAAACTTGGAGGCAAGTTAGTTGTTAGCTAATCCAAATTTCCCTGGCGTGTTTAAGTTCCTGTACATCCTTCTGTTGCAGCAGTTCCTGTGATTTTCTAGAAAGCAAGATGCATTATTAGATAACTCTAAATGTTACAGAGTCCTTCTTCTCTTGACATAAACCCAAGGTAGGTTATGGGTGAATTTATCTAAGACAGGGGTATTGATAACCCCTGAATATTAGAGGTATTATTTTGAATGAGAGAGAGAGAGAGAGAGAGAGAGAAAGAAAGAGAGAATAAATTAAGGATATTTTATTTGAATATGCCAATAATTTATAAATTTAGTTGTGGTTTGTGGTTTGTAAGTTAAATGTATTTTTAAATTAAATTTATTGGGGTGACATTAGTTAATTATATAGATTTCAGATGTCCAGTTCAACAATATGGCATAGGTATATTGCATTCCATGTTCATCACCCAAAGTTAAGTTTCTGTTTATCGTCTTATATTTGACCCCCTTTACCCTTATCTACCTCTCCTCTTCCCACTTTGAATCTGGCAACCATTAAACTGTTGTCTGTGTCTATGAGTCTCTGTTTGTTTGTCTTGTTCATTTGTTATTTTCACTGAGTGAAATCATATGGTTTTCAACAAGACAGAAAACATTTTTACCCAGATCTTCTCCTGTAGAGGGAAAGAGTCATAATGTAATAAGGTTATTAATGGATTGTTGGGAGAAAATGAAGCATAAGGTATAAGGAAAGTCTACAAGATGTCTTTATGGCTGTTATTCTGTGGTTTACAGTTGTTGTTTATTTCTTGGTTAAGGTGGTAAGGAGGAGAAAAGTAAGCCTGATACTAGTTACTATTTCTTTGTAAACTTTGGAGTCATCATCAAGTTTTTACATAGTGTTCAACTGAGAATATCTTATTTAGAGAATATTTCAGGGTATGCATCTATGATGTAAAAAGATTAATGCATATTTATTAGCATGTTAATTTTTAAAAAACTATCTGGATATTGTATTAGCTTTCTAAGGTTGCTGTAACAGAATATCACAAACTTGATTTTTAAGAAAATAAATTTATTGTCTCATTTTTCTCGAGGGTAGAAGTCCAAGGTCAAAGTGGTGGCAATGTTGGCTTCTTCTGAGAGGTGTAAATGAGAATCTATTCCAAGAATGTTTTCCTCTTTCAGTGGTTTGCTGGCATCTTTGGCATTCTTTGCTTGTAGATGAGACTGCAGAATCTCTGTCTTCATATTCATACAGTGTTTTTTCTATCTCTGTCCAAATTTCAAACTTTTTGTTTGGACACCAGTAATATTGGGTTAAAGGTCCACTCTACTCCAGGATGACCTCATCTTAACTAATTACATCTGCATCAACCCTATTTCTAAATAAGGTCACTTTATGAGAAACTGAAGGGGTTAGTACTTCCAAATATGAATTTTCGAAGAACATAATTCAACCCACAGCAAGTATTTAAGTAATATGGTCAATGCTTTAAAAAAAAAAACCCAAACAGAACCAAACCAAATCGAACCTGAAAACTAATTCATGAGTCATGAGGATCCTTGATAACTCAGATAGATGGAAAAGAATTACAAATAAAGTGATGGAAATATAAGTGCATAACCATACATTTAATTGGGTGTCACAATTAAGCTTTCCCCTGTAATGATTCCAAATTCTTAAATGTAAGAAAGTACCTACATTGTGGTGTTAATTTTAATCTGTGTATAGTCCATGCAACTGAAATAAAATATCTAAGAAAGATTATGAAGAATTAGTATCAATAATATAAGAAAAGTGGGGCAGATAATTTTAAAAAGTAATCAAAATATTTTTTTTAATAGAATGGCAACAGATTTACCTTCTTATGTAGTTTTCTTAGCTTGTTTTTACATTACAGGAGTTTTCTATGGGCAACATAGATGGAAAATGTATAGTTATGCTATTTATTCACTATGTCACTTGGAGCTTGCTATACTATAGTTGAACCTATAAACAACAGGTGTAGCATTCTCATGTGTCAAGTGGGAAGAATAACTCAATTCATAATGATGGTGTGATGATATATATATTTTACCCATGAAACATAAATACTGTTCTTTAGTTTTTCACCTCTCGATTTCCTCCTGTTCTCCTTACCAGGAATGTGATTGACGATGACCAGCACACACTACACACTGGTTTTGAGGAAGGGGTGGAGATTATTTGTAAAGGTACATGGGCTGAAGAAAATATGCAAATTCACTCAATAAGGAATACAAAAGATTTATAAGTAAAAATTTAAGAAATCTCAGATTGATTCTCTGAGTTTTATTAATAGCACCCAGTATACAAATTAATTGTAGAATGGGGATCATATGCAAAAAAAAACAAATTTTAAAAATCAAACCTAGAAATTTGTAGCACATGAATCTATTTAAAGGTCTGTTTGCATTGACCTCACACCTCCATAAAAACCTTAAAACTTCTACCACTTAGGTTTCTTTTTTGGATTTATGTATTTATACTAGCAAAATTATTTCATAAGTACATGTTAATCATATTTGGTGAGAGTAAATACTAAAAAGTCTCTCCTGCATAATGACAATAAGAGTAACAGGATATTGTCTTTAATGCTTTCAAGAAAACAGAACTTGGTTGAGCTCTGCATCAATAAGCATTAATGCAAAAAAATTTATTGCACAACTAGTCACTAAGCCCTGTTGAGATTATTCAATTTTGGGTCTCAACAATCTAATGATTATACCTTAGCTCAAATTTATAACATGGGGGAAAATGAGAAATAGACTTACACATTTCTAGAAAAAAATTCAAAATACTTTTTTTTTTAAATGAGAGTGTATATCATTGGTTTAAAATAAGATTTTTTTTTTGCATTTTAAATTTATTAACAGAGTTTTAATTCAATCAGTGTCCTTAATGTATTGGCCAGTGTCTGTCTGTGCATAATAAAAAGTAACATATTCCTTTTGAACAATTTTGCCTGCAGTTTTGTTTTTATGATTAGGTCCTGTGAGAAGTTTATGAGCAAATATCCTTTATGTAATTACAATATTTGCTTCAACTTGCTTTTGTGAATGAGTGCTTATCTTCACCCAAAATTCATTTATGAATATCCCATAAAGTCAGACAGCTATGTCCAGATCTTTAAAAGAAAAAAAAAACTTATTTGTTAATTATATATAACTAAGGAAACAAAAGTTGTTGAAAAAATTAAAAATCAAACTCAAACTTTTCAAATAAGATATGTGACAAATTCACTGGACCTCAACTTTAAAAAAAAATCAGTTTTACTTTTTGTTGAGTGCATTGAAATATTGCAAGATTCTTCTTTATGTATATTTATTCATCTTTTTTTGTTAAAATATTATTTTTTGTCCCAAGTGCAAAGCAGAAGGTATTTTGTTAAATTGTGTATGAAAATATAATTATAAGTACTACATCCTGAGACATTTGAACATTTATTTTTTCTTGATATTTAGATGTGTTTAAATACTAAATATAGCAGGTGTGCATGCATAAGCTCCTACCTGCAGTTCTCAATTTCCAGAACTTAAAGAAAATGGATTTTTTTTCATAAACTCCTTAACGACAAAAGCTAATCTCACATGAACCAATCTGGTTGTAACCCCCAAGTTCATTCCACTTAGTGTGAACAGTAGATGTTTCATTGCAGAAATATTAGTGTTTTTATTATGGGCCCGTTGGAAAAGTTTAAGAAGGATGCACGGTATTACTTTCCTAAACTCTCCAAAATTCTAAATTCCTCAACAAATCTGAACCAAGGGTTTCCAATAAGAAATTGTGGACCTGTGTTTTCTCTCTTCTTTTCCAGAAGTTATACAACTTTGTAAAGGTCACAAAGGTATTCATCACAGTGTGGTTTTATTTGTGTGTTTGCATTTTCCTGCAGATATGAAGCTTATGTTATCATGACCCATTTTGTGGATAGAGAGACCTTTTGAAAGACAAATTATTTACACAAGATTTACAGGATTGCAGCTAACTTAGAAGAGAGTTCCCATATTGTGAGTTAGAAGGTCTACCAATAATGGTAATTTGGTAGGACTGGTCTTTGTGTTGTCAGTGTTGGCTATAGGTATTGTTATGTGAGTTACTGGAAAAATTTTTTTGTGACAGGTGATTAATTCATTAAACGTAAGTATCTTCTTTGCTTAAAAACATAGTTCATTCTGCCATAGTGATGCATAGGTAAGGGAGGATGGAATGCTACAGGGTCAATGAGATTGTGGCTTTTAAGACTGAAATGTTCTATGTTGGATTAAGCAGGTCTCCTGGGAGACAGTTTCATTGTATCCCCAATATTAGCAACATTTCTCTGAAAGACAAAATTTTCATTTTCCTGCTTTCATTCCATTGTAGCTAGCCATATATATCCCTTTGCTGCACTCCAAAAAATTTAATATTTTAGCCCTAGTAAAGGGCTACTTTCATTTCCATTTTCTATACTCACATTAGCAAATAAAACTTTGGTTTAAATTTGCTATTCTTTAATATCTTTTCATTTTATTCTCTGGACCTCCATCTGTGATTTTCTGCCTTTTACTACTCTAAATTTCCCTAAGAGATATGGTCAGAGCTACTTAATGAGAATAATGATACATTTTCACACAAAAGTAGAATTGAATGCAACAATTCATATCTTTTTTGCTAACAGTTCGAGATATTACAATTTTTTTTCTGCTAACAGCCAGCTGTTTTCCAATTGCTAAGACAAATAAACCTAATAAAAATGATGACTTTAAAATGATTAAAAGCCAAAAATAATAGCTAAATTTTTCCTAATTTAACAGGTGTAAACACCAAACTGACTTTCTATTCTATAATTAGCTAACATTTGACATTTTTTTCTTTGTTTTTCTTGACCGATTTTTTAAATCAGTTTTTTTTAATCGCTTACATATCCTAAAGCATCTTATTTAGAAAATTTCCAACTCAATCTCCTTGTATTGATGCTATGTTTTTCTCTTACCTTATTTTCATTTATTTTAATAGTGTTGGGGAAATTTATTGAAAATTTATACTGCCTCCCACTTTTTTTGTACCTTGGACTTACTAAATCATTTACAAGATAGGAGACTGAATGTCACATGAGTTCTACCCCTCAAAATATGTGTTGTATGGTGAGGAAAGCAGACATATACAACATTAGAAAGGATATCATGCCCCAAGGTAGTGGTGAATATCCGAGAGGGGAAGGCAACATGAGATATGAAAATGATTGCAAATTAGAGTCAGACTTCTAAATAAAAATGATGATGATGAGGTCCATTTAAATCTCCTTGCAAATTAGTTAAGAATAGATTCATGCTGGATGTGCAATGGATAAAAATGACCACAAAACGTTTTCAGCTTCTCCCTTTGAGAGATGGAGACCATTTTTGAGCCCTTGAATGGCAACTGGCTTTGCACCTTCTTTGATCAGTAGAATGTGGTCAAAGTGATGTTGTGGTAGTTCTGAGCCTAAACCACAAAATGCCTTACATCTTTAGTTCTAATCCTTTTGAAACAAACTACCATGTGAAAAGTCCTGAGCTAGCCATCTGGAGGATAAGAGACTATGCTGCAAAAGGGACCTGCCAGACAGCCATCAGGACTATGACAGGCCAGTTTGGCTCATACAGTCCCAGATGAGCTGAAAGATGACAGTGGTCACATGAGTGACCCCAGGAGAGATCAGGAGAAGAATTTCCAAGCTGAGATCAGACTACATAGTTCACCATGAATTGAGGACAACATAAATGTATTGTTATTTTAAACTACTAAGTTTAGGGATTGGTTAGGCAGCAAAGTATTACTAATACAAATGGAAACAAACATACAAACAGGGCAAGAGACATCTGATCTAAGAGAGGAAATGCTTTAAGAGTGTTCTTTGTGTGTGTATGTGTGTGTGTGTGTGAGAGAGAGAGAGATAATACAGTGTTGGCAGTTTCTCTGGAGATGCATTCTAGTCCTACTCTAATGCCAATTGTACCATTATCAAAACCAAGCAATTAGAACCACAGCCAAGCTCTTGTTGCTGTACTCTTCAAATGGTAGTTTGCATTTAAATTATTTGAACTTTTAATGAAGAAGAGTTTAGAAAGGGTTTTTTTTTTAATTTAAACTTAAAAAAAATTGTAACTATGTATGATGATTAATGATAACTAGACTTACTGTGGTGATCGTTTCTCAATGTGTACACATATCAAATCATTATGTCATATATCTGACAGTAGTAGGTTTATGTCAATATATCAAAATAAAATAAAAGTTTAAAAGTTTACAATTTTTGCAAATAGAATTATATCAACAAAATGATTGAACTTGCTACTTGAAAAAATCCGATACATTTTATAATTTTTTAAATTTAAATTTTGTTTGCATCAGAGAAATATATGTACAATACAATTTTTACTTCTATTGTTGATTTCTACTTATCAAAGCCATTTATTCCCAAGTCTTTTAGCTCTTCTGTTTACTTTTATTCTATTTACTTTTACATTTCCAAATAACATACTTACAAATAATACATTTTGATTTTTCAAATTTAGATATTATCACTTAATTTCCTACCATGGGTGAAGAGGTTTTAGCATTCACATATACATCACAAATTCAACCACACATAGTTCCCCTCTCCCCGCAATATATTACTTTGGGTTTAATATTCAAAATTAAATAATGACTGTAACATAAATATTCTTGAAAGTAAAATCATACAATCTGTACTTTCTTTTTTGTAATCTTTTTATTTTCTCTAAAGTTAATAATTGCTTTCATTATTTATTTTCTTAGTCTTCAATGTCTTTATTACTAATTTATTACCAAATCCTCCTCTGTACTTATATAACATGTCACAAAATGACACAACACATCTGGGATTCAACAAATTTAGTTATTTTTTCTTGTAAAAAAATATTCAAGACATATTTTTCTGTCTAATATGGACTATATTCCTCGAGGCCTGAGGGACATCTGGTATCCTAGCCTTAGAACTTCTCCTTAAGCAGAGCTGTGGGAGTTTATTTTACTCTTTGCCAGATCTGAGCTACCATTTCCTAGATTCTGGGTCTTTTTTTCTTGAATTAATACCTTATTTTGTTGAGCTATATTCTCCACTAACTTTATTAAAATGATAAATGGAAAGAGAGTTGCCTTGATATAGAAATCCAGAAATCCAGAAATCCAGAAATTTCATACATTTATAATCTAAACAGGGGTAGTACACAGTTTGCCCAGATATATTGCCACCTCTGACATCAAAGTGGAAATTTTGAGATGTTGACTGAATTGTTTGCAGTCTGTGCTCACATTTGGTTGTTGTTTATTACTGGACACAGTTTTATAGACTAGAAATCTTTTTTCCTCAGAAATTGGAAAGCATTGTTTCTAAATGATCTAGTTTCTGATCTTGGTATTTTCTGAGCTGAAAACCTGATTTTTTTCTACAAATATTTAGAAATGCTAATCCCTGGTTTTCTAAGATGTCTTATGATATAACTTGACATGAGTCACTTTTTATTTATTTTGTTGAAATTTATGTGGGCCCGTTCTATTTGAATATCTGTGTGCTTTTAGATACGGAATATTCTACTTGGCCTCGGCTGGACGTTGATTTTTTTCTCATCAATGTTATAACAAAACACCATTGAACAAAATGACATTGTCCAAGAACTGAATTGTAGTGATGTTTTTGTCATAAACCAGGTGACCATCTGTAAATGGGTTTATTTCTACACTGTATTATTTTTCCTTGTTTATTTCTCTATCATTAAGGCAATAACATACTATCTTAATTAGTATAAATTATAATTAATCATTATGTATGATAATATAAATTTTCTACCTTCACACTTCTTCAAAATAATATTGGCTATTCCAAGATTTTTTAACTTTCTTATATCACCTTGTTAATTTACACACACACACACACACACACACACACACACACACACAGTGTGTTGAATTTTTACCAAATTGATTCATGAAAGTTAGCATTGGCTGAGATTTTCTACTAAGTGCTTTTTATTCATTGATTTTCCTAATAACTCTGTGATGTTGGTACTATTTATTATCTTTTTACTAAAGAAGAAACTAAAATTTAGAGAGGTTTTTTTTTTTTAAACCCAGGTGAAATTAGTTTTCATCAAATAATAGAGAGATGATTATCTGAAACAGTTATTGTGCAACTTGTTGAAAGCAATATCTTTCCCAGGACATTAGTGAAATCTCAACACTCTGCTGACCATTTTTGTTAATAATAATAACCTGATAAAAGCTATCATTTTAAATTACTAGTGATAATATGAAGTAGTACTGTCACAATAATAATTACCTTTCACTATGTAATAATAAGACATAACTACAACATTTAAACTCATCTAGTTCCAGAGATTCTGTGACTAGATTTCTACTTCCCTATTAATTTAAAAAAGAAGGTAGATGAGCAGGATGTAGGACATATTTTATATATATATATATATATATATATATATATATATATATATATATATATATTAATTTGTCTTATTTTCCCCTATTTTCTACTAGGCTAAAATGAGAGAGACCATTTTTTTTTAATTTACATTAGTCTTGATTACTTAATTTCAACTTTAGCATCCTAATTGTACAAAAAAAATTAATGGATGATGATTTTTGTTGCAAATAAGATGCTAAAATATTTTCGAAAAAAAGTAATATTTTTTAGTTTTCTGAGTCTTTCCTTTCTGGACCATTTTCTTATTTTCTTCCTTGTTTATCTCATTGTTTGATGTCCAGGGTATCACACTGCCCACTGGATGCTCACAATTCAGCTGTGACTCAATCTATTTCTACCATCCCCCACAACCTGTGAACATGGCATCCTCGAAGGCCAGTATTCTTTATTTCATGAGCAATAAAAAACAAACAAGCAAACAAACAAACCCTCATCCTCTGGTTTCTAACTCTCCTAATGATTTTTTTTAACTTAATTATTTGATCAAACTAAGTTGATATTAAGAAAGTTAGGATAGTGGTGAAGCCTGATTTTAAGGACATTGAATTTCTCCATGGAGAGAAATTAGGTACCATATAAACAGATGCATACTTGACATAGACTATCTTTCTTTTGTTTTACATAACTTCTTTATTCTTTCAAATGCGTTGATGTGTTTTTCTATAATTAATTTTAAAACACTTCCACCAAATTTTTTGAGGGAACTATTTCTCTTTGGAATCTTCACTCTTACTCGCCAGCATTTAATCCTGTGTGAAACTTACTGATTCAAATGATAGAAAACCTAACCTTTTTTAGTTAGGATTTAGATTAGGTAAAAATTTTAATTCTTGTGGCTTGTTATTCTGTATAGTAGTTTGCTTGTTTTGTTTTGTTTTTTTTTTTGATAGTTTTTAAATTAGTCTAAGCATTAAGTTCTATCTGTTAACTTCATCCTTTGAGAAGTGTGAACAGAAGTTATTCTTAAAGAGACATTGAGAGTAAACACACATTTGTACCGGAGAGAAAATAATGAGAAATGAATCAGAAATCTTCATGGTACTGTCCTAGTAACTTTACATAATCATCACAAAACCCCTGTGAATTAGTATACCCATTTTTACAGAGTAGGGATTTTAGACGAAGAGTATATAATTTATATGAAGTCACACGGCTAGTGAATGGCAGAGTCGTGACTCAGATCCAGGCTTTCCCATCTTAGTACTCATGGTTTTAAGTGCTACGAGTTCTATATCATAAAAATGAAATCTCAGATAATTTATACTTTTTTTCTTAGGTTCTTTTAGTTCACTATAGTTTGACTTCACCTGGAATCATGAAAACTTCTCATGGGTTGAAAATTAAGCTTTCTCACCTATCAAGCTCTATCGTTTATACAAAAGAACCCTTATAACCCTTGGAGTTAGGGATCAAACCATCGCTGGGCAGATATTTTTGCAAGGTGTCAGAAGTGTTAGAATTGTTTGACTATTCCCAGAAGTTTAGCTCTGGAAGGCAAGGCATCTCAGATTATATATCCTATGTCTCTAAATAATGGAGTGATGTGCATATTGTACATGGGGAAAAAGTATAAGAACTGCAGAGTGATTTCTGAAAAGAGAAGTTATTCATTCTGAGAAAGCAGAAGCCATTAAGTGCTCTATACTCTAGCCAGGAAATATTCCTTCTGTTTTTTATGAATCACTACATTCTTTATATATATATATATATATTTAAACCATCACTCTTCTAAAATCTTTTAATTTTAATTTACAAATCTATATGTCTATGTATATATTTTTACTGCTCAAATTTTTTTGTTTTATTTTTTAAAAATCAGTAATATTACAAATTACTCCCTTTATCCTCAAGATATATACTTAATAATAAGAATCCTAGATTTACCTGAAGAAAGAAAATGTAACTGCCAAGTGCTTTTACGCAAGCATGTGATGTCTCTAATGGGCCCTGGGCGATTCTACAGCTTTCTCTATATAGAAAAGAAAACACTGCAGGCATTGCAACTTTCTGATATCACTGATGCCTGCAAAGTCTTAATCTGCAATTAGCGAAGGAAGTGTTATTTCTGGGACGGTGAACATTTCTGTTTGGTAGTTTGACAATCTGTCTGTTGAAAAGGGAAGATGGTCATTTGAGAAAACTATCTGTAGTCCCTGGGTAACATGGATTATCTACATTTGCTAGTGCCTGGAAAAAGGCAAATCCTTATGAATGACTCAGATTGCATATAAATATGATTGATAAATATTCTTGACAATGTTGAAATATATTATTTTCCTGTAACTGAAAGAAAATTATCTGCCAACCTAAGGAAGGGGATAAATGACAATGGCAACACAAACTCGTTCCTTCTTTAGCCTTCTTTATTCCCACTCAAAGCTCAAATTTCTACATCTCGGTAAAATGACCTCCCCATGCATGCTCATAGCAGCTTTTAGCCTCCCAGACACCCTCAAATGGCTCTGAAAATTTCTGTGAAAAAAGATTTGTCCATTTCCTGAGAACCAGACTGACTCAGAAGCTGAAAACATATGGGGACAGTTGAGCCTCTGGATCCATAAAGCAGTTTCTCATTTCTGATATTGTTCTTTTTGTACCTGCATGCGATTCTCTCCCAGATAAAAAACAATCTGTGCAGGAAGAAAAAGAAGAAAGGACAATTTGGATCTATTGACACAATCTCTGAAGCAGCATTCGATGAACCTGGGCTTTGAAAAAGGGCTGAAACTGCTTTAGTTTGTGGCAAATATGAATTATCATCTTTCTGTGTCAAGTTGTTCACATCTTTTGATAGCATAGTGGACAATATGTGCTAGGAGTATTCATCATGGCACTTAACCCACTCTGAAAGACAACTCTAACACCCTGAGGGAGAGCTTCTATTACCAAGATGTCCAATATTCATCTTGTCCTAAATGCAGTCTCTAAAGATAAAGTCCTATTTAAATATCAGTTCCAGTCACCCAACCCAGCAATGACTGGAAATGACTCGAGGAAGAGGAACAGGATAATCAACTTTGAAAGAAAGTCCTTTTTACCTTAAATCTGAAAATATTTTTTCTCACTCTCATCACTTGTTTTGCAAGTACATGCTATAAACACACATACATCAGCACAGACCACTCATGGAATTTGTGGATTTATACAGTGGTCCCCAACCATTTTGGCACCAGGGATTGGTGCTCCTGTGAGAATCTAATACCTGATGATCTGGGCTGAGGTGGTGATGTTAGTGCTGAGTAGCCACTGCAGATACAGATGAAGCTTTGCTTACTTGCCTGTCGCTCACCTTCTGCTGTGTGGCCCTGTTCCTAACTGGTCCGTGGCTCAGAGTTTGAGGACCCCAGGATTATTATATCAAGGCCTCCATGGGGAATTGGTATTTGTTTAGCAAAAAAAAAAAAAAAAGCATTAAATTGTAAAAAGTACTTTATAATATGCCTTAATATTCATGATTATTTTATTCATTAAGTCAATTTTGCATTGAGAGGAGAGGAGATTTGAGTCTGTTCTCATTGTTGAACAGAGATCAAATAATGAAATTTTACTTATGGTATTAGAAGGTTTAAATTGAAAAATAAAGTTTGGGAAATTAACTGGTTTATCCTGACATTGCAAAAAGCCTAAACAAGTCTGCATTCAGAGTGAAATAAACATACTGAGGGCCTGGAAGAACTCTATTTTATGACAAGATGTGAATTATCTTAGTTTGTTATTCTTTATTGATCAAGGAACTTGGCAGTAATGGAATTCTGCTTCATTACGATGCTATGTAAAGAAAACTATGGCCAGAGCAAAAACAATCAGAGAAATAATTCAAGTTTATAATAATTCCAGTCTTTTTATGACACTTTGCCCTCTACACTTTCAATTGATCCTGATACAAACCATGTGGTTTTGGCCAGAGAAAATAAAGACCTATTGAGGTTCGTTTAGTGCTTCCAGAAAGTCTTTTTTTTTTTTTCCATAGTTACATGGTTATATGTGACTTTCATGCTGAACAAGTGTCACTCAAAAGTGTATTAGAATCATACACCACAAATACTGGTAAATATTAATAGGTGTCTCCTTGGATTCTGTTCCAACATATCATACTGACATGGCTTGTACATTCCTGAAATGCTAAGTCAATGAATAGTTTTGGAGTCTACAGATTAGTATTCTAGGTCCTGAGGCAAAACTCTGTTCCCTTTAAAATACTGGTCACCTTCCAAATAGAGCTAATGTCTTCTCTGTTCCTCTTCAGCATGTTTCCAGACAACCCCAGGGCTCCTCTCAATGCAAAGTCATCAACTTTCTTTTTTAATTTTATGATAGGAGGATAGATAAAGGACATACTTCTTGAGGCATTTGGGAAGCTTACTTGTATTTTTGTAACTTAGTTTTTCATAAAAAAGCAACATTTTTTTTTAGAAAATAATGAAGTTAGGAAAAATGCAAGATAAAATTGGAATAACTATTCTTGATCATTGAAACTACTTTATTAAGTAATGTTTTATTTTATTTTATTAAAATAGTTTTATTTTTCTTCTTATGCAGAAGAATTGTATTTGTGTTTTCCTGTTCACCAGTGATGTCAGTGATTATTTATTTACATAGATTTTATTTTCTCAGTTTTCACAATGAAACCAAAATACAACTGTTATGTTCTAACCCTAATTAATCAAATAAATTAGTGTTTGGCATACCAAAGGGGTGGAGGGAAAGTATTTACTTTTTTTGTTCTTTTACAAACATCTGTGACTCTGGCTTGATAAAGTGGAAACATAAAATTAACCATCATGAGCGTGGGGGAGGGGTATTTACAGTCAGGGTTAAGATTTTTAAAAATGGTTTGTTCAAATTAGCTTTCTTCTAGATCACTTCTCTATTGAAGATCCATGTATATTGCTATGGAAAGTGATTTGTCCCAGATCAGTTCAATTCACCACACATTTGTTCTGCCCCTATACTTACAAGGTACAATATTATACTGTAAGCAAAAATAAAGGGACAAAAGCCTTAAAAGTTTATAACCTGGAATTGAGAGGTAAATGTTCCTTAATTGCAGTGACAGGCAAAATATAATGTAATATCAGGTGTAAACTACTATCAAAGAAAGATAAAAGGAAGAAATTACTCCTGCTGAACCAAGAAATATATTAAAATATTAAAGTAAGGTCTGAAATGCCTGGATTGTAAAGGAGGAAAACTAGAGCTTAAAAGTGGTTCATTTTACCCACTTTATTAAGCATTTTAATCATATATACATGCTGTATTTTGTCAAATGCTTTTTTTGCTTCTATTGATATGATCATATGATTTTTATCCTTTATTTTATTTATGTGGTACATCACATTGATCGATTTGCATATGTTGAACTACCCTTGCACCCCTGGAATGAACCCAACTTGATTGTGATATATAATCTTTTAAATGTATTGTTGTATTCAGTTTGCTAGCATTTTGTTTAGAATTTTTTACATCTACTTTCATCAGAGATATTGGTCTGTAATTTTCTTTCTTTGTGTTATCCTAACCAGATTTTGTTATCAGGGTAACATTAGACTCATAAAATATGTTAGGAAATATTGCCTCTCCTTTAATTTTTTGAAAGAGTTTGAGAAGAGCAGATATTAAATCATCTTTGAATGGTAGAATTCACTAGTGAAGCCGTGTGGTTCTGGACTTTTACTTTTGGGGAGGTTTTTATGATTGTTTTAATGTCTTTACTGTTGATTGGTATATTTAGATTTTCCAGTTCTTTGAGATTTATTCTAGGAAGAATGTGTATTTCTAAGAACTTTTTCATTTCTTCCAGGTTGTTGAATTTGGTGGAATATAGCCTTTCATAGTATTCTTGTATGATCCTTTGTATTTTTCTGATATTCATCACAACTTCTTTCATTTCTGATTTTGTTTATTAGTGTCTTTTTTGTTTGTTTGTTTTGTTAGTGAATCTAGCCAGGAGTTTGTCAATTTTACTGATCTTTTCAACAAGCTATCTGAAAAGATGCTCAACTTTACTAGCTATCAGGGATATAGAAATCAAAATCACAATGAGATACCACCTCACACCTGCTTATGTCTATCATTGCCAAGACAAATAATAACAAGGTTTGGAGTGGTTGTAGAGAAAAAGGTACCCTCATATGCTGCTGGTGGGAATGTAAATTGGTACAGCCATTATAAAAAGGAGTATGGAGATTCCCCAAGAAATTAAGAATAGAATTATTATATGGTCCAGCAGTTCCTCTTCTGCGTATCTAATCCCAAAATTTGAAAACAATTATCCATAAAGATATATTGCAGTATTATTCATGGTGGCCAAGACATGGAAACAACTTAGTGTCCCTTGATAGATGACTGGATAAAGACAATGTAGTACATATATATGAGGGAATATTACTCAGTCATAAGAATAGATAAAACAGTGCCATTTGAGACAATATGGATGGATCTTGAAATTTTCATGCTAAGTGAAATAAAAGAAAAATTTGAAAACTACATGTTTTCATTCACATGTGGGACATAAAACTGAAAGCAACAAATGATCAAGACAAAAATTCATAGACACAGGAAACAGTTTAGTTACCAGAAGAAAAGGAGGATGGAGGGAGGAATAGAAGGATAAAGGGGTCAAATATATGGTGATGGAAGACAATTTAACTGAGTGGTGGACACACAATTAATGTTATGCTCTGTAGTATCGAACCTGGAGAATTGGTACAATGAGCCTTTGGTTTCAACATCTATCTGTAACAAATACTAAAACATTTATCTAGGAAACTGTTTTTATAATTTGCTTTCATATTAAGTAAGAAATTATTATATAGACATTCTTCTTCTTTTGTAGATTATAAATAGAATAAAACTGTACTTATCAACATTTATGTTAATGTAATTAAATAATATAATTAGTATTTTATTTTTATTAATTCTGCCTCATAATTTTTGTCTTTAGATTTATAGCTATAATATGTATGCATAAAATGGCAGGAGGGGACAGAAAAGATGGGGTTTTTGAAGGGTAATAAACAAGATATAGGTGTTCTTCACTACAAATGAAGTTTAAAAGGGGAAGCAAAATTTACCACTAAAATTTTTTACAATGATGTGTATCATTTATTAAGTAGTTATTCAATATTAGGTTGAATATACAGTGTGGAAGATACAGCATTATTTATCACTTTTTATAGGGAAGAAAATGAGGTTCGAAGATAATAGCTTTTCATATTTATAGAGATAGCAAGTGATGGAGCCAAGATTCAAATGCAAGTTCAATCTTACTTCTCCGGTTTCAAAGCTCATATTTTTTTCCATATACATTGGTCTCACAAGTAAAACCAACACCAGTCTTACTTACATATTTTATTATTCAGATATCTTTACATCATTCACCTTTTTTATATAATTTCTCTGCCCTGGCCTTGGCCTGAAATGACTGATTCTCTCCTGTGTTATTGCAACAGTTTTATTAATTGAATTTTCTTATTCTTCTTGTGCATCTGTGCCAGCTGTCAATTTATTGCCTTTGCTCTCAAATCCACCCTGTTTGTCCAGCTTTGTGATATGATAGCTGGACTCTGTAAACATTTCTCCCTTGCAGACAGGCAGAGTTTTGGGCTTTATTAATAAAAGGTATCAGAAAGACATTGGAAAGGGCTTGTTTTAGGATTTGTTTGTTTCTTTCTTTTTCTTTTCTTTAATCTCTGCAACTGGAACAATGGGTTGGCATATAATAAACAGTCAAAATAAGCGGTTGTATGTTACGTAGGAATTAGAGATCTTCCATTGGACGTCAAGGGCAGAAACATATATGTCAGGGACCATACAGAAGTAAACTTTTTTTCCTTAATAAAAATAATAATTTTATTACAATAAAAATATGACAAGAAGAAACAAGATGCTTGTAGGACAGTGATGCTCAGTAATAGATAACAGTTCTAGTAAGTTAGTAAGTCAGAATGACCATTAAATGAATGTGTTGCAAAGATTTTAAAATTGCAGGTGTTTGTAACTGTTCAGACCCTTTGGAGACTTAGATTTTACTTTTTACTTTATAGAAAAACAATTCATTGGAATATTTACTTCCTATATTCTTAAATACTCAATTTTCTCATGTATCCTATAATTACTGTTACACTTTTATTTTTTCTTCTAAGAATATTTTTGAGGTTCCATCAGTTATGTAATAGTTAGTGTATCTGCAGTGACTCAGGATACAAGTTTCTACTTTTAAGTTTTAGTCTTAGTTACCAGAAAATACATGGCTGTTTGATTGAGAATACTAGAATTTAATATGAACATCTTAATGTCAATATCTCAGTTTTTCTTCATTGCCTTGTTTTTCTAACAAATGGTACACATTCTCCAATGTGAGTAGACAATAAATCATTGTTGTAGCTCATTTAATAGTCACATCGGAAGAATGTATTCTCTCCAAAGTGTCGGAAGTTGAACTACATGCTCGATCGTCTGTATTTGACCCCACAAATCTAAAACTGTCTTAACATAAATGTGATGTGAAACTAACAGCAACACAAATTCTTTGATGGAAAAAAGAAATGTATATGTATAGATAAAGTAAAAATATACTTGCAAGTCCGTATAGTTTTTCTCTCCTCTACTCCAGAGCACACATTCCTTTTCAGCAGCATAAACATGTATCCGTTGGACAAAGAGATGATTTCGTCATTACAGCCCAGAGGAAATCCTGTTGGGACTCTTCCGATTATTGAAGAGTCCTGTACATTCCAAACAGGACTTTACACACCAGAACTGACCAATGGTCCATCTAGTTGAGCATCCTGCTTCCTCCTGTGTCTAATAATGAATGTTTTAGGGGAAAGCCATAAACTCACCAGGAGGCACCTATTACAGAAATATAGTATCACCAAGAAAATTTCTTCTTAACTCTGGTAACTGGTTATTTTATTCCATGGTCCCTGAGGCCTGATAACTATTTACCTCTATACTCCTCTTGTTTTTCCTAAGAACATACTATTAAATTTCTCATGAGCATCTAATTCTTAATTGGATCTCATTAACCTCTTCTGATTAACAACTCACTGTAGAGTGAGGTAATCACATTCTACCTTTTAAAAACTTTCAGATCAATGTACATAAAATGGCTGTATCTCTTTACATTATGGGGTTCTTAATATAACACTTATTAAAAACATCATCCACTGGAAGTCAACATAAAAAATACTCTGTAATTAGGTATAGAATGTATTATTTGGTTATTAAGATACAAACAGAGAAAGTTCAATGCATGACTTGTGAATGTTCAAGTGCACTCTATTATTTACTTAAACCTTTCAGGAACCCCATATTTCTTTACTAGGAGAAAATTACCACTGAGCTCGACTGTATTAATATGAAATATGTATAACAATGATGTCCTTGCTTTAAAACTACTAACAATGTGTTAACAGTTCTCCAGGACACTGTGGACAGTGTATTTTATTTTTTTGACAGCAGCACTGCAAACCACTTTATGCAACTCTGTAACATTGTTAAGCCATTGGTGGAATGACTGGAAGTAAACAATCTATGTCGTCAAAGGTCTCAGCGCATTGTCATCACCTATTAGAATCTAAGCAATATGGGCAAGATCAAATCTTGCATTAGAACTTTTTGCTTCTGTGGGGTAATTGCTACTTAGGGCTTGGAGAAAAGACATTGGTATTTGCTGGTAGACTAGTTTAGGGGAAAGATATGCCAAAAGAGTTCTCTCCCGTCATTTTTTATACTTTTATTTATTCATAGCTATACTTGGTTTAGTGGTGAGAAGGACTAGAAGAAACACTAATTTTCTAATGATTCTCTGATTCTTTTCCAAAGACAGTTGAACTTATTACTTATTTTACATGAGAAGCAATAAACAATTCCCACGTAATATTTAGTCAAATGCTACAGGTTGTTCCTCTAATAACATGTTGACAACCAAATGCTTGTTAATCAATATGCACAATTTGATTAACATGGAATAGACTTAGCCATCACACCAAGAGTACAGGACTTCCAAATGGATGCCCTGAATTTGAATACTTGACCTAGGCTGTCATTGGCATGAGTGAAGTCATCTACCTTCTATTACCTGACAGATAGTAATCTATTATGAAAGTTGTAGATTTAAGCTACTTTTTCTAGATGAATAAATAACTATAATTCTAATTGATGGAATAATTCATTAATAAGGAATTCTAAAATATATTTCAGTTCAGTCTCCAAGTACACTTTCTTCTCTCTCTCTCTCTCTCTCTCTCTCTCTCTCTCTCTCACACACACACACATGTGCAGACATTATACAACATATACACAGTTATATATCAAACAGAATTTACATCTCAGAGGAACTATGTTAGGATTAGAAAGTCTAACAGCTCTTTCTATATCATTGTTCCTAATTAGTACTACTGTTCTTATATTTTATAATTTATAAGTTATATGATTACCGTAAATCAGTAAATTATAAGAAGTCTTATTTTACAATTAAACTAGTTAATTTTGAGAATCAGAACAAATTGAGAGTTGTTTGGGGAAAAAAACAGAAAATAAAGAAAACCTTGATAATATTTTGCACTTACATAGCAATTTTTGTTTTATTTGTGTCATACAAAATGAGGTGTGGAGGATTATAATACTAAGAATTTGATAAAGGCTTTTTTTTTTCCCCCTCTAGGAACCAAGATTCTTTAGGGAAATGACCCAGACATTTTTTTGTACTGTTACAGGACGTGCTAGATAAATAAGATCCTCTCTCCAGGTCTCTTCTCCCAGATGGCTTTGGGGCTGTAGGGTTTTATAAATGTCATCATCAAGATGTTTTTAAGTGGGTATCATTTACTTTAAGCCAGAACATGTGTATATAGACATCCTGATAGACTTAAACAGGTTGACTAAAAATTGTTTCTTAATCAAGCTTTTAGTTGCAAAGCAAATCTATTAAACAGATACTGTCTCATGTACCTGACAAGAAACACAGAAATCCACAAACATGAAAACTGACAGAGGGTTAAAAAAAATTTAAAATAAACAAATCATGCACTGGAATAATTAGCATGAAGGCCCTTGGATGCACACTGCCAATTGATTATAGAATGTAGAGTCACAAAGAATCTATTGATCAGCCCAGCAATCATTTAGGACTAGTTTTAAGCTTCTCATACTCTTCTTCCCACATTCTCTAGTTTTGCTTCAAAAAAAAAAAAACTCATAAAAGAAAGAAATTCATAAATAATGTTTTATGAAATCTTATATTTAGCAATGCTTTTGGAAAATTACCTATATTCCATTCAGTTATGTAAATGCATAGAAATTTGTAACAGCATTTTTCATTAGTTACTTATTTCTAGTGAGCAAGTGAGCAAGTACTTTAATTAGGACTCGATGTATAGAAGTCTATGTAACCGGAGGTAGAAATCACACCAAAGTCCTATTATAGCCATGTGTTTCCCTTTAATCTACATTATCTGGCATGAGAAAAATGGGATGGAGTGGAGATGTTGATTCTGTATGTTGTCTAATGTTAACAGTATGACTGTATGTGCTTATGTAATGTGTGCAGGTGTGAATGAGTGAGTGTGTGTGTGCATGTGTGCACGCGTTCATGCATATAAGAAAAAGTGTATTTGAATTCTTTACTCATAAATTATTCCATCTGTTAGAATTGTAGTGATTCACCCATCTAGGAAAACTAGCTTAAATTTACATCCTTCATAATATACTTATTACTATCTCTCAGGTAAACTTGGTTTCTCACATATCTTTGCACATACATTACAATATATTTCAATCATAATAATATAATGCATTAAATTAAATTGTTTCTAAGGAGAGAAAGAAGTGTGTCTTATTTAATATATACCAGAAACATTGTCAGATTTTAATAAACATTTGCTGAATTAAACTGTTAGAGATACAACAACTACTTCAGTTACAGAACAATAACAGCTCACATATAGCAATCACTTACTGTATGCCTAGCGCTGATCCAGGTGCTTTAAATATAAAGCTCCATCTAATCCCCATTATAATCCTACCAAATAGATGCTCTTATTATTATCAGACTCATTTTCCTGATGATGAAATTAGGGCAAGATGATATACCCAAGATTATACAGCTAGTAGGAAGGAGAATTGGGGTTTGAAGTAAGACCCAATTCTCCTTAGCTTTTCTGGTGAGAAATGAGGCCCACCTTTTATTCCCACATAGAGCACTGCCTCTTAATGAATGTAAGAGCAATGATCTGTGCTATGCTGCTCACTAGTTCAGTATTTAGACGTAGGATCCAGGCCTTGAGACAGCCAATCTAGTGGTACTTATACTACTTCACTAAACTCTAAATTACTGTAGATGAAACCACATCTCTCTTGTTGAAAATTGATCCCATACTTGGTATAGGACCTCTCACATAGCACATGATAAACATTTATTTGTTGAATTAATGATTGAAACAAAAACAATTTTTAAAAAAAATTCTAGAATAATTTGATCTTAAAGTGGAAAGGTGGCTCTTTCAGGCACACATTACAGTGTGAAGGCCTCTGTTTCTACATGAGCACATTCTTTATTGCAAACCAGTACTCATCAGGAAACTGCATTATTTTGGATATCAAGTCTTAATAATAAACTGAGCTAGTTTTTATAATGTCATTAATCCACATGTATACCTAGAGCAACCCCAAAGGACTTCGTATGATCTGAATATAGACACCACATGATTCATCGCTCAGCTAGGCATCTCTGGGGTGTGTCGCGATGGCTAGCATTCAACCACAAGTTGGTGAGAGATATTTGGAAATGTCAGGGCTAGCAACGAAAATGAAATCTGCAACTGAAATCTCACCCAGGGGTTTCAGTGAGGCTAACTCTCCTGCGATCTGCAAGAGGGAGCATGCCGAGTCCCAGCGCTGTCTCAGTGATCAGACCAGCACATGACAGTGACCACTGACAGATGACCTGGGGAGCCTTCCAGGAAATGGACTCGATTAGCACTCAACTTGGTGCTTTTCTCCGCCTTATGATTTCTGTTCGGTTGTTCAGACAGATAACGTACTTCCTGTAACACTGCTGTGTGGCCACATTTTGCGTCTATTGATTCTACATGCTCATAATTTTTTCTAATGTGTAATAATTTCTGGAGGCCATATGTGGAGCACTAAGATACACAGTGGTCCTAAAAAACCCTGTTAACCACATCACGAAGGCCTAAATAAACCTCATCATGTAAAAAATAATTATCAGGACCCTAATTCTAGGATTTTCCCCTCTTTTTTAAAAATAACTTTTGTTATTATTTTTTGGGGGTGTGGGTAACCATGAAAAGAGAACTGTAGGCTTTCTAGCTGGAGCTCTGAGTTACCTAGTTAGGTGTTCTCTGTCCTGTTTGTGGGTTTTCTCTTTAGTAAGTCTAAGAAATGCAGTGATCTCTACAGGTCTAGTTTCTCTTCCATAATTCAATACTATTTTTTTTATTTGTAATATCATCCAGGTTTTCTGAAAAGATTACCCAGCATACTCAACATAATAGCATTATAGAAGGGAAATCTATAATTCCTAGAATCCCATATTTTTTTGTGTGTTTTGTGCATTAGTTCTTGGGTTTAAGTCCTTTTCTCTGTTTGAAATATTTGCTATATAATAGATTTCCTTCAAGTATTAGATCTCATATCTGTTTCCTTTTTTCTTCCTGTTCTTTTTTTATGTAAGTTCAGTATAGTGATGTGAAAAAAAGTGAAAGGTATTAAAAAATTTTAACATAAACCAAATAACTAGTAAGAATTATTTTTAAACTTCTGCATCTGGCTCTGATAATTAGAATTATAGCCATGGATTATCTAATCATTAAGCCATGCATCTGGTTATTATAGAATCATAGCTATGGATTATCCAATCATTTAAAAAAAGCAGGATATTTACGATAAAACCACACTGAGGTTTTAAAATTGCTGAAAGCTAAAGATAAAGAGAAAATCTTGAAAGCAAGACACAGTGCTTTGAAAGAAGCAATACTAAGACTGATGGCTAGCTTTTCTACAGAAATGAAGTCATTAAATCTTTAACCTTAATTACCTGACCAGATTCAAATAAAAACATGCTACATGCTTTCTACAACAACAGTGCAGGTTAAAATATAAAGGAAGAAAAAGACATGCTATGCAAGTACCATCAAAACAAACACAAACAAACACCTCTATATGGCTATATAAATACCAGATGAAGTGGCTCTGAGACATAGCCTATATTACAAAAAAATAAATTTCATAAAAATAAAATGGCCAGCCTACTGAAATAATTTAACACCTAAAAATTTTTACTAATAACCTCAAAAATGACAGAAAAAAAACAAAACTTACAGAAATAAAAGAGCATATATACATATATACACATATAAATGTTTGCAATCATAATGAAGAATTTTAAAATATCTTTCTTAAAATCTAGTAGATCAAATATTCTGGACAAATATTCTGCAATAGAACCCTGACCCCCAACTGCACAACATACACATTTTTTTAAGAGCACATGGAACATTTACAAAGTAACAATATGCTGAACTATAAGCAAGTCTCAAAAATTATTTTGCAAATTGCCCATTCAGCTTAACAATAGTCACATGTCTTGAGTTTGAATGTAAGTCAAAAATCACTTATTCACCACCAAGTTTATTTACCTTTAAGAAAAGGTACAAGGCTTGCAGTACATCATGAATGGCAGAAATCGCAGGCACAGCTCCGCAAGTCTTCAATATGCTCTTGGGATGTGCATGATAATAAGAGATGGGCTGCATGTGTGTAGAATCACTTCAGCCCAGAGGCCTTTTGGAGTTCTCTTAGTTTTTATAACATGCTAGTTCCATACTCCCTCTTAGATATGTGCCTCACTCTCATTGTTCAGAGTAGCTCAATCTCATTAATTACAGATTACTCAATAAATCAACTAAACAATAAAGTACAGGTACTCAGTCAAAACATGGCATTTACTATGGATCTAGTTTTCTCCTACAGATATCTCGATTTATTACTGTAAAAGAATTCTAGTGAGCATCATCTCGAGATATTTCCATGGCTAAAGGGAAGGACACAAACTATTAACTAACCTTCCTAACAGGAAACCATTAACATGAAGATAATTAAAACACATGCAGATATTAGGAAATCAAACAATAAATTTCTAAGCCACAGTCCAAGAATGAGCCATAAGAGAATAAAAAATATTAAACTTGTGGAATATAGATCTTTTGTTTAGAAAAAGTTAGGAAAATATTACCAAATTAAATTCAATGAATATAGAAAGAGGAAAAAAATAAGACATAGCAAATGTACAAGAAAAATTATAAACCAAATAATAGTTTATTTCTATAAAAATTATAATAAAATTGCTAAAGTGAGTGAATAATAAAATGAGAATACATAAATACATCAATCTATATTAAAAAATTTAATTAGACATCAAATTTTATACATTGAAAGTATTACAATTATATTATAAACATTTGCTATCTGTTTGGAAACCTACATAAAATAGACAAATTCCTTGAAATGCTATATCTACTAAAAAAAAATCAGATGCTTAACCAAAATACTTCTCACAAAGAAACTCCAGGCCCTGAAGAATTCATTAATAAATTCATCCAAAAATTTAGGAACAGCATCCATATTACACAAATATTTCAGAGAATAAAAAATTATGAAAACCCTTTTCTAAGTGTTTTGTAAGATCAGGAAAACTTTCACACTAAAACACCCCCCAAAATGAAAGAGCTGTCACTGGCCAGTCTTTCCCACAAACACAGATGCGAAATTTCTAACAAAATATTGATAAAACCCAGTAGTATACATAAAAGATAATAATTGTTATTATTTTTGTCTTTTCCTGAAATGCCCGGTTTTCCTTACAGTTTAAACTTAACCAAAGCAATTCACTATTTTAAGAGAAAAAAGAGAAAATCAGATGCTAATGATTATTTCAATAGATGAAATAAATGCATTTAGTAAAGTTCAAAAATGATGGATGATATAAGAAAAAAAAGTCTACCTTTACAAAAATATTTATGAATTAAAAAAATACAGTTAGCTTTATGTCAAATGGTAAATACTGAAAACTCTTCCTCTGATATTAGAAACAGAATAATTACCTTCTGTGCAACATGGTAACAGAGATTCCAGCTATTGTAATAAGGTCAGACAAAAATATATACAGGAGAGAAGAAGTAATCAAACATTATTTATATATGTATTTTATGTGTGCACGTAATTGTATAGGAATAAAAGTTAATAAGATTACAAAATAAATGTTAGAGGTAATTTGTGAATTGAGGAAGTGTGTTGAGTACAAGATCATGCTAAAAAGAATCACTTTTAGTTCTATGAACAAGTAGAGCGTTCAAAAAATGGAATTGAAAAACAATGTCATTTGTAATAGTATCAAAATAAAAATACTTAATAAAATTTGTATGAAGCCTGTATATGGAGAACCACAAAAACTTCTTGAGACTAATTAAAAAGACCTAAATAAATGAAGAGATTTACTAGGCTCGATGAGAAATTTCAAAATAGTAAGGATGTCAATTCTCAAACAATCTATACAATTCCAATCAACATTCCAATAATTTCCTTTGACGAGCTTATTCTAAATGTTACACAAAAAACCTTTGAGGCTGAAAGAAAGGGTTATTGAGCCACATGCTAACCAGAAAAGGACCAGGTCCTGGGACATGCAGTCTAAACCATCAGCGTCAGGGCTAGATGGAGAAGCTGTCCAGAGGCCGAGGGAGCTCCTTTGTAAAAATTATTTTTGGGAAGAAAGATATAAGTTACTTTGAAAAAAGTTGGACCGACTAGAAATAAGGGGAGTGGGAAAAGGTGAAGGCCAGGTAAGATCTGGGTTAGGTGTGTAGTCTGCAAGGAAGAGGTGCTTGCTGCTTTTTGATTAGTTGCAGGCACAGTTTGGAAAGTTCTTGCATAAGTGGGATGCTGTGGAGTCTGGAACTCGTGATCCCTTTTTATTTATTTTATTTTTTCATTTTTTAAATCTATGTGCATCTAATTTTTTTATTGAAATATAATTGACATGTAACATTATATTTGTTTCAGGTATACAACACACTGATTTATATGTTGCAAAATGATCACCATAATAGTCCAGCTGACAATCCACACCATAAATAGCTACAAAATTTTTATTTATTTATTCATTCATTCATTCACTCATTCATTTATTTATTAAGGTAAAAGCTGATATAGCCTCCAGGAAGTTGTTTCAGAGTTTCAATGTTCATTCAACAGTGTAGGCAGTCTTTCACTGGTTTCTGGCCCAGTTCTGTTAACTTATATTTTCTGCCCACCCTCCTACCTGCTGTAATTTAATTTAGGACATTTCGGAATTTCTTTCTTTTTGTCACAAAAATTATGCAGAAATTTAGAGAGCCAGTCTAGCAAAACAAAGTTAGAGAATTTACAATGCCAAGTATCAAGACTAATATAATAACAGAAATTGAAATGATATGATATTGTCACATGAATAGAAATAGACCAATGGATTAGCATACAGAGTTTAGAGAAATGAGCACATGTGATATATGACAGAGGTTCAGTTCATTGCAATGAAGAAAGGATGGTCTGTTAATAAATGGTTGTGGGGCATCTGGCTATTAATAATAATAATTTAAAAACACTTAGTACCTTATACCATTCACAAAATTTAATTGCAGATAGCTTTTTAACTTAAATGTAAGAGAGAATAATAACAGAAAAACAAAAACTAAAAAAAACCCTACTTCCAGATGATAACTTAAGAAAATGTATTCATGACTTTCAGTAGGAAAATAATTCTTAAACTGGACATGAAAAGAACTGAGTATAAAAAAAATGATTAGAAAATTTGACTACATTAAAATTAAGAACTCCTCTTTATCAAAGAACAACCTTAAAAATAGCAGATGACAAGCCATAGAATAAGAGAAAGTTTTTATTAGACATGTTATCTAAGGACATTCATGAGAATTTTATTAAAGTCATTAAGAAAAAAAATTTTTTAATTCTGAGTAAAAGACTGAAAAGTCACCCCACAAACAAGTATATTCGAATAGGAAATACATATTTGAAAGTGTTCACTTCATTTGTTATTTGACAAATGTAAATTAAAAGCACAATGAAATATCACATATATCCCCTTTAATAAAATAGAAAAAATAGCAAAATAAACTACAAAAATATCATGTATTGGTGAGCAGGTACAGCTGGGACTCTCATAAAATGTTATGGAAACTGGTACACTTGGATATATAGAGAGAGCAACATTATTATTACCACAAAGGGGAAATTAATCAAATGGTCATTGAGAGTAGAATGTAAGATATAATTTATAATATATTTATTCTATATGTTAATAATATCAAATGTGACTTAAATACATGCGTAAATTTTACAGACACAGATTTGTGTAAAAACACTAGACATGAGAGTACGTCCTCTGTGATTTATGTCTTGTAAAAATGAAAATGGGCAAAATGAATTGATGGTTATAGAAATCAGAATAATATTTATTTTAAGGGATTAACATCTGGGATAGACCTGAGGCAATCTTCTGCAAAGCTGATAATGTTCTATTTCTCAATCTGGTAGTAGTTACACAGATGTGTTTACTTTTCAATAATTAGCAAACTATACTATTATAAATTGTGCACCTTTATATATGCTATACTTTAAAAATAAAATAGTGATAACAATTATTCTTTCTGAAGCAAAGAGATTATTAAGAGTCGTTTCTATAACCTTGAAGAGCAGGGGGATCAGGTACTTCTAATCCCGAGAGACAAGTTAAAGAACTTAAAAATATCCAATTGTGATTTAGAGAATTTGTGGATAACCAGAGGATTGAAACTGAACTAATGTTCTGAAAAATTGCCACAGTTTGGCTATAAAGATGCAGCCTTAGGGAGGTTAAGTGGCTTTGCCAAAATTTTAAATAAGATAGTCAATCATTTTAACACTGGTTGTATAATTAGTTCAGGGAGAATAAGGACATTCAGATGGGGAAAGAGGTGGAAATAAACAAAAGGTAAAGGAAATACATGCCAGCAAGATAAGGTCCTGCAATCAAATTGAAGCTATATCTATCCTATCTCCTGGGCATAAGGATAGAAAAGGAGGTAATAATTCATAACCGCTTAGAAATTTAAACCAGAAACTCTGTTTCATAATTGATGGCCCTAACTAAACTTCAACTTAAACCTACTCAGAAAAATGGGAAACATACACAGTCTCAGTTTTACATATTTTCAGCTCATATTAAGTAATAGTCATATTTCACTTATTCATTAATCAATTATATGACACATTTACACACTGAAGTACAGTGAGAACCAGAGAATGAATAACAAAAGGTCTTAAACAAATCATGAGAGATGTTAACAATGAAATTCCTTTGTTTGCTTACATGAAAGTACCTCTGAATCTAACTCATGTCCTTTGATTCTTTAATACTTCTGATGATCTGCTTTCTGTAAAATTGCAACACCAGGATTGGGTGATATTCTGGAATGCGAGTGTTTTTGTTTATATGATGACTGTATTTCATCATATATGAGAGCGTTTGGTTCTTTTGCCACTTCTGTTCTCCACTGTCCCTGAGAACATAACTCTCACTACACTATCATTTAGTTCCAGCAACAAATGCCTCACCACCTCCTATCTCATCTTGCTCCCTGCCAAGGAAAAACAGGAGCTGTACTTGAATCTTTTGCGGGGACCCTCTGAAGTAGGTGGATCTTTCCATAGAGATAAGATGAATTGAGAGTTACCTGTCCCACCTTGGCAGGAAGGTAAATTAAAAGTGCTGGACAAAGGAAGGTCCAGGAAGCAGGGGTGCTGGATGATCCAGTCAGGGAAGGTGAGTATTGCGGGAGCCCATTGCACCAGAGGCAGTGAAGTGGCTAAGGCTGAGAGTAAGGAGAACTGGCGGGAAGAGACGGGGAACAAAATGGGAGAGCCAGTAGTGGCCTACACTTTCTGTTAAAATGATTATGCTTGTTTAACACTTATAGTAAAGGTGTGTTTTTATTGTAGCTCTGAAACGTTTATAGATTTTTATATTAGAAATGCATATTTTTTGTCTTTTTAAATTTTCTTTGTGAGTAATTTGTTTTATGGATTATAAATATAAGACATTTTATATTTTGCAACTATAAATATGCAAAAATATTTTATATAAATATAAAAATAAAACTTCAGTATTTGGCATTATACAAAATAGATGAATATGTATGTATACATTTGTATATACACATAAATAGTTGATAGATTACATAGATAAATGCTGGTCACTTGATACAGCATACTTAAAGCAACAAAATTAGATATAGAAGGTAGGTAGAGGCACGTTCACCAGAGGCAGCGAAACATGATGGTGAATCTGATAGTTATGAAAGTTGAAAAATATATATCTAAAGGAAATATAAGAAATAAATAAAGCCATCCACTTAAGGGGAAATACGATCTCCTGAAGATATCGCCACCATAGCCTGGAACAATTTGGACATTCATACCGATGACTGAGAAATAGGGAGGATATTTGTTGCACTTTTTTGAAGTAGACATCAAATATTGTAATTCTGCATTTACAAGACTAGTTGGGTTGCAAAAGTGTCAAGGAATCTTGTAACATTAAAACATAATTCATAAAACAAATTTTTGAATATTTAAAAATGTGCTTATCTAGGTCTTCCTTTTAAAACTATGCCCTGGCAGGAAAAAAAAAAAAAAAGTTAATTTCTTTCTATTTGAATAGAAGAGACTTCCTTTTGTTAACGCACTTTTGTTAATTGCACACAAATGAATCTCCATAGGAGGCCCACTTTTAAAAAGATAGGTTTGCATTCCTCAAGAATTGTTTCTTAAGCTTCTCTTGCTGCCCATCTCTTGCTGCTCGTCCTCAAATGAACCTTTGTTCTTTCTACCAAGGCTCTCACAGTCAGGAGACTTGGAGAATTTCAATAGGGGTTGATGCCTGTCTGTTTAGAGTTAACAATAAAATAAGTTACTGCATTGGTACTAAGTGTCAATTAAGGGAGATTTTCTGAAGTATAAAAATATCACTGATTTTATGTCTTAGTGTAAATATTATAAAGTTTTAGATTATTAACTATTATATTTTCTCAAGGGATTGTACCATAAGGATTTCGACTAGCTGGAGAAGTGTCAGCAAAGTACATAGATTAATTCTGCCCATTAAATGACGGTTTTCATATATGTTGGTTAGATACGTCTGTAAACAGATTTCAATACATGAAAAAAAGTGGGAATTGATGAGCACAGGTATAATCATCATAGTTATTTCAGAGCTTCAATAACACATAACTGCAACATTGTCCCTGAAGCCATAGAAAGTCATGTCTAATGCATTCTTACTAACTGGGGCAGGGGAAGACCAGTATGATTTAGCAATACAGATGGATTGTGTAATGCACATATTAAAAGCGTTTTTGTTACATTATAACATGAACAGTAATGCAAAATTGACATTATAAAGCAAAAATTTGGAGGAATTACTTTAATGAAAATGAGTAACTTGTAATTATCATACCTTTAATTATGACTCCTAGTTGTTTAACATTGACCTTTTTCCTTAAGCATATTAAACATACCAATTGAAAATATCCTTAAACTACTCATTTTCTTGCCAATATTATTCTCATATAAAAAGAAAAAAATAGTAATTTTAGCTAAGCCAATGTCCACAGGCATTAAATTTCAATTACTGGTACCCTGAGGTGTTCATTTGCCCTCAAGAAAAAGTACTAAAAATAGTAAAAACTCAACTTTATAAATATCAAACTTATCCAACAATTCTGTAGAACTGTAATGATTGGAGAGTGCGTACAGACTTCTTTAGTGTTTAAACAAACTTAGAGATACTTCTGGGACCTTTCGAAATGTCAGTAAATTGCAGAAGGACTGGATGTTCTGTAGGAACTGTCTGGTTTTTAAGGCCTCACAACTACTGTTTACTGTGTGTTCACTGATCTTCAACTTATTGGATGGATGTGACCATTCAAAACAAAACTAAAATAGAACAGAGGTACAGCGCCATATCTATTTCTAGATACCTTTCAGGTTGTTCTCTCTTTAGATACGTAAGGTAGCTCTACTAAGTGAGAGCTTTTTGTGGCAACTTAGCAGGTAGAACCAGCTGCTGTGCAGAGGGTATCCAGGATGCACAAGTCACCAGGTTGCTATCAAAGCTTAAAGAGATCTAGAGAGTGTTGATTCCCATAGCTCCATAGTCCTGGATTATATCTTTATAGTTTCATGATAACAGCAATTATTTTATTAGTTATTATTAGAATACTGTTGTGGGACCTCCTATATTGACAGGCTATTAGTGCTACCACTAAGTTTATTTGTTATTGTTAGAGACTTCCTAGCCAGAAACCTGTAACACTCCTTTTTTTTTTTCATTAGAGTCATCTGATTTTATTTGTGTGTATAACATCTGCTTAGCTCAGAGCAGCAAACAAGCTATTAAGATTTTCTGATTAAAGAAGCTTCAGGATTTTTATTTAAATATGTTTCAAGGTCTAAAATACACACACACTCAGAACACACATACACATAAATACAAACACACACACAAACACACACATACATGAGTTTTACTTTGAGTTCATGTAAATGCTTAATAATTATTCTTTAAGATTTATCACTACCAGTGATTTACCTCTTCATTTATCATCTTGTTCCTCAAGTAAAATATAAGTGTCATGAGAAGGGTCAGAGAATGGGATTCTTAGAATGAGATTCTGAGATGAAGTGTGACTTATAGATTTATTTGGCAGTGTTTTTAAGAGATTTGCCACTAAAAGAGTTAAGAAGGCAGGATTGAGCACAGGGAAAAGCTGACAGTTGCAACTGAGAGTTAGCGGAAGCCTTGGAGCTGCTGACCTTTCAAAGAGCTTGTTCCTAGAGAGGATAGGGTAGGGAGTGAGAAAAAGGAATGGTAACCTTGGGCCAAGCAGTTTCTACGGTTAATAGCACTTCTCCATCCAACGATGGATACAGTGGTGAGCCAGCAACATCTGATGTTTCCAATACCAGGGGTGCAGATGTGTCATATCTGATGTTTTTCAAATGATTTTTTACGTGTCATATCCTGACAGTGTTCACTACATGGATTTCAGTTTTATTTGCTTTGTTCTTTCTTATATTTCTAAAGCTTAAATAGTGCCTAACAAGTAGTATGAGCTCAATGAATAATTGCTGAAAGAGAACAAATTATCAAAATCTTGTGATTATAGCTTATTATATATATAAAATCCTGACAAAATTAGCTATGAGTTACAGTATAGGCTAAGAAGAAAAACTGTCTTAGTGTTCTCTCTCTCTCTTTAAATAAACCACAGATATAATGCTATGTTTAATATAAAACAATTTGTTAGTAATGATTTTTTTCAATATACTATAAGTAGATAACAGAGAAATACTTTGGAAAATCTTATTACTGTATCCAAGGAACTATCATTGTCAAGTGGAAAAGGAGATATTGTATACGTGAGACCATTTGAAATTTTGCAGATCTCAATAAATGCCTGTGAATCTCAGAAGTTTGGAAATAGATATGCCATATTTCAAGTAGAAGTGTTATATGGAACTTGAATTTAGATACCATTCAGATACTATATTTTTAACTAGTATCCTAATTCATCAGTTAGGAAATTGTGATGCCTTCGATTTGAAGTCTTATTTGATAGAATCAAATTGAAATCTTCAAAATATCAAGCTCAATCATTTTAACCATTCTAATAGAGATTAAATCTACTCATAAATTATTTCAGTGTTCATTTCTGTAGATGCATGTTAAAATTGGAATGATAAGATAAAGAAGATCATAGCCCCAGGAACGGTATAGAATGCATATTATGAAGCATTACATGCGTATCATTTATAAAGGGGCAAAATATGAGGCTGGTCAAATTTCTCCTGGTATATTTAATGTCATATGAGATGGAACAACATCAATCAGATATTCAGGAGAACATAGTCAGCCATGGAATGTACAGAGAGTCAAGCTTTTCTATAACTCTCAAGCCTATAGAGTTTGTTATCTGTTAGAAATCAAGGGATGTTTTTCCTATGATCTCTTTTTTAGAACACTACTTAAAAATAACTTAGAGCCAATCAGGAGATGTACAGGACTGTTACTGGACACTTAAAAGTGCTAACTTGCAAAACTGAAACTAAAAAATGTGGAATTAGGTTGCAAAACAATGTAAATGTAGATGCTATTCTAATGCAAAAATAACAAAATTTAGGTGGAAAAGGTGGAAAGAAGTTAGGAGATAAAGTTTAGAGTTTACCTTTTCTCCAATAGCTAATGAGTCAAGTGATAGATTTATAAACATTTAAAAGTACTTAAAAGATAAATATTGAAGAAATAGGATAGAGGAGAACAGAGAATTGAAGTGGGAAGAAGAACGCTAATTTATCAATGTTCATATTAGGTAAATGATAGCTACAGAAATAGAGAAGTAAGTTTTTATATAGCAAATTCTTATGTAATAGTCTTGTGTAAAATATAATTTTAGAAATACAGAAAAAATACAAACATTCCTATATGTTAGAGGGCATACACACAAATATACACACAAACACAGAACTGAAGACTGATCACATACACATAAATAGATTTTATGTTAAAACTATAAAAACAGAAATTATCTAAAATTTTCTGACCAAATTGATATGAAATATATCTTTCATACAATAAATTTAAGCTGAATAAATATACACATTAAAAGAAATGCTTTATAAAATAGAACCCCAAATCTAGGTTATAAATCTAGAATGGTCAACAAACATAGATAAGACAGTGACTTAAGAGGTTTAAAAATAAAAGAAGATGCAAAAGCATGTTAGGCCAGTGCAAACAAAAAAGAAATGTGAAATTCACATTATCATCCTGGGCTTTTGCATAACTCTGTGCTGGATAACATAACATCAATATTCATAAAGCTAATATCAGAGGTAAATTCTGTAATGCAGTCCCCCAGAACAGAGGACTTTTATCCTCTTGTAGTTCACGAGAGATTATATAAGTTAAAAAATAAAATATAAAAATAAAATAATTAAAATTGATTTATATGTAATTAATTCTGAAGCCTATAAAAATAGAAAATATAACCTCTTTTCATATGTCCATGACATATTCACAGACATTAACCATACATTAGTTTTCAAGAAACTAATTATAATACCAAATAAAAATCTATAAATTAATAATAAAACCAGAAACAAAATGATCCTCTCACAAAGAAATTAATATACTAATATACTCTGCATTAAACTACTTGATTAAAAGAAAAAATACAAAGACCAGAATTCTGGGAAAACCAAAATAACATTAAAAATACCATTATTCAGAATGAATGAGACCAAGTAAAATTAGTATTTTTAGGAAACTTTATATGTGTTTGAGTAGAAGGAAAAGAAATATAATTGCTTATTTATATTAATTAAAATATAAAGAAAACAAATTAGTAAAATTTATCATACAAAAAGTGTTAGAATAAAAATAACTGAAAACCTAAAGGAAATGTGAAGAAATTAATAAATGTTAAGTTTTTAAAAAACAATCAGTAGAGTTATAGTTATAAATGCATTGTCTGAAAAAAGAGAAACATTGAACCTAAACTAAATAAGAAAAAAAAATGCAAAATAATAAAAAATGAGGAGAAAGGAACCCGAGTTAATTAAAAGAATAAAAAAGCTACATTGCATAACACAAATAAACTTGAAAGACTGGATAAGTTTTCAGAAAAATACATATTACCAAAAGTGACCATGTAAGAATTAAAAAATAAGAAGAATAACTTCCATAGTAGAAAGAAGGGGTGTGTTAAAAAATGATAAAAAGTATTAGATGATATAAACAATTTTTATTTTATTTTAAATTATATTTTTATTTTTTAATTATAGTTGGCATTCAATATTATATTAGTTTCAGGTATATAGCAAAGTGGTTAGACATTGATGTAATTTTTGATGCAAACAAACTTTATTTAACACTTCAAGAAGCAGACAGTTTTCTTTCAGAGAACTGAAAAATGTGGGGTGGGTGGAGAAGGCAGAAAGATTTTATAGGATAAAGAACAAAGAACAAATAAGAGAAAATAAAAAATATTTAACTGTCTTGGACCACATAGTCAACCCGATTTGGGGTGAGAAGGTGCAGAGTTGGCTTGGTGGTTGGGGACTGGCTGACTGGATATGCTGCATTTCTGGTCGAGAAGAGCATTTACATGGGCATGAAGGTTATCTGAGTTGTGGTTTGCTGACATGGCACTCTGGGAAGGGGTGCTCCACCTTGGGCCTGTAAACTTATTTCATCACATATTATAAAAGAATTATTCTCAACAAATACCACCATAGCCAACTCTTTTATGAGGAAAATTTAGTTACTATTTAAAGAGTGTATAATTCTCAGGCTATTTAAACTATGTCAGAATGTAAGAAAAAGAAGGAAAACTTCCAAGCTCCATGTATGGAGCCAGTATAACATTGATTCCACCATTTAACACAAAAATTAAAAGTTTTACTTCTGACTATTAATAAAAATCATAAAGTATAAACAAAATCTTTTAGAACATAAAAATAAAAACATGTGTAAGCAGGGTTTATTTCAAGAATGCTAGGATCTATCAACAACTAGAAAGTCTTTTAATAAACTAATGAAACAGCAAGGGATAAAATATGTCATTGTTAATCTAAAAATAATCAGTCTTTAAATAGGAATGGATGAATATTTGTTAACATGACAAAAATACATCTGTCTTAAATATAAAACCAAGAATATGCTTAATGGAGAAAAAAACTCTATAAAGTCCTATTAAAGTCAGAAACAAGAAATGGATGGCCACACTCACCACTAGAATTGAACATTGATGGCAGAAATATTAGACAATAAAAAGGAAAATATATAAAAATTCAAAAGGAAGAGATAAAATTATCTCTGCAGAGGATATGATTATATAATAAGATAATTTAACTAGTAGGACATAAAATTAATATACAGAAACCAATAGAGTACATAAAAAGACAACTTAGAAGATAGAATAAGGAAATCCATTTGTAATAGCAACAAATAATTTAAAAAAGAGAAATATTTAGAAAAAAACTTACTATTTAAGAGCTATCTTTTAAAAACCCTACTGAAGGCAAAATAACAAGAAAAAAATAACTGGAATTAACAGAGATACCAACATCTTATTTTAAAAGACTCAAAATCATAAAAATGTCAATGTGATTTGCTAGTATAATGGGATTTAAATAAAAATAATATTTTTGTTTGTTATTGAAAAGCCAGTTCTGAAAATCAATAGAATATAGAGGTTATAGTTACTTACCAAAATTCTGAAGAAAATGTGAAAATCAATTTTAAAGCTTGTTCTGAATACTTACATGAGATGCTATTAATATTAATGTATAGCAATAGTTTATATTTTTTCCTAATGAGTTGATTTAGCTACTTTTGTTGGTAGCCCTGTCTTCCAAGATTATAAAACAATAGTTCAAGCTAGCATAATATCTGTGACATATTATTTTATGGTTTCTTTTCTGCTTGATGTACTGATCTAACTTTGTGATTACTGGTATATCATTCATTCTACTTCCTTTTTTTATACACCAAAGTAGATGTATTTTTCTCAGACTTTGAATTGCTGACTATATTCTTAGGGGTTACTTATTTTAGAACATGAATAAAGAGATTATAACTGTCTGAGTTTTTCTGAGAATAGATAAGACTTTTACAGGTTTTGAAATTACAATGATAAATCCTTAAGTATATACATGATGTTATCACATCACAAGCAAAAGAGAACAAGAGTTGATAAATCAGTACTTTCTTCAGTTGATTCACAGCTTTTTCACTAGGGTTTGGACTTAATCCAAATTGATCTTTGCATACTTTTCATCAACTCAACTAGACAATTTCATGGTAAACAGAGAGAAGCAAAGAAATGCTGAAGATGAAAGGGTTTGCAGGTCTGGCCTAACCTTGGTCAATGTCATTCTTAATAACAGCAGATGGTATTCCTCCTTCTTAAGTCCAGTTTGCTGATATTATCCACGGCTAAAAATTGAGAGTTTTAGTGAAAGGCTGACAAAGGTTATACTGGATCATCTCACAGGATCGTGTTAATTCGCATTACTGGTAACTGTAAAGGCAATGTATTGTTGTTGTGTTATAATGACATTGCATTGCCTATCTAATTTAATCTAATATCCAAGAATATTTCAAATACACATGAGAAACAACAACAGGCAGTTAGCAATGAGCAAACTGTAAAAGATTACCATATCAGCAGGACATAGATTTACTGATAAGTATTTTTTTTCTGTATAAAGTAAAACATAAAATCTTTTTTAAAAGAAATCTCAAAAACTGAAAAATCAAAAAGAATTACAAACTGGGAATCAGAAGAAAAAAAAACTCAACTAGTCTGGTAACAGTAGCAACCATTTGCTTAGGTCTGTGAATTTCTGGTTTTGAAAGTTAATGAGCACCAAAGTAGGACAGCTGCAACTGATTTAGCAGACAGGACGTACCCTTCTTCTTGGGCATTTGTCAGGTTTGAGAAGCATTCTCTTTGAGTGCTGGCTATTGACAGTTGTCAGATATCTGTCATAGCAAAATGCCTTGCTCATAATTATACTATGTCAGAATTCAAAGAGAATTATGGTCTAAAAAATCAATACAATTAGATACACATATTATAATATATAATCATATATATAATAATGAAGAAATTGAGTAAAATAAAACTCAAGTTTTCTTATTCCTATTTAAGTATTTTTTTTTCTTTTGGTGCCGAAACCTGGGATAGTTAAGCATTTTAAAACTCTATTTCTATTTCTATTAAAAAAATAATTGTAGTATTTACAGTGGCAATTGTTAGTATTTTAATGGTAAAACTAGCACTTGAATTTAGCAACTTCTTTAATATGCAATATCTTATCAACAAACCTCTGAGGACTTAATGATTAGTTGCTTTTACAAAAATCCCAAAGATGTTGATTAGAAAACTGAAGAAATATATATACATATATATAAGTAAATATATATATGTATATATATATATATATGTGTGTGTGTGTGTGTGTGTGTGTGTGTGTTTATATATAATATACCACAAGTAGGAGATATTATGTACAAAGCTTTATAAAATTTTATTATTTTTTATAATAGTCCTGAATTTAAATTTTTGTATAAGTATTTTATACATGCAGGAAACAGGGTTCAAAGAAGAAAAATAACTTATCCAAGTCACGTAATAAGTAAGTGATGTATGGAATTAGAATCTACCTTCTTGTTAACTTTCCATCTGAGCAAGCAGATAATTTATCCAAAGTTAAGCAGTAAACATTAGAATGTATTTTTTAAAGATAGGATTTCAGATCCTGTAGCACTTGCATTTTTCCATAGCATTGCACTTTAGACTTCTTACAGAAGTTCCTCAGCACTTTTTATTAGGAGAAACTATTTTTCAATTTCCGAAGCCTTGAAGTTCTGAGTGAGATATGCTTCTTGCTGGTACGGATATTTGTGATAGTCTCAGAAATGAGAATTTGGCAGCATTAATCAGCTTGAATGCCTACCTGCTCACTCTAACACTCAGTTCTCCTTTTAAGATTTCTATCATTTGGTTAAAAATTTTTATATATATTTTTGTGTATGTTAAATGACTTGCATATATAGTCAGTCAGTCTGTCTACCTATGAATCATCTATCTGCCTACGTATCTATCAATTGAGCTCTATTGGGTTGACACAGGATTAAAATGTAAATAGAGAAACATTTCCTCAACCTTAATTAAAATAAATGTATGAAGAAACATTTATACATTTTCTTCTATAGCATATGACTGTTTCCCTAAGTGTTAATGCTCAAATTGGTCCTATAAAATATTTTATATTTTATAATTTATCTGTAAAAGGGAAATACCCATTAAAATGTCTAAGCTTGTGACTTAAATTGTGTTCTGGGTGAAAAAATTCTAAGTTATGAGAAAGATATTGAAGGATATTTCAGGATCTCAGTCACTGGAGATAAGTGGCATTTAAGTTTTGGTAAAGGAAAAGAAAAATCATAGTAACATTGTAATGGACAAACTATCTTCAATAAATAAAATTTAAGTGTAATCATAGAATATCCATGAAGATATTGCCCCAAGGTGCATCCATAATAAAGGATTAGTTAAAGGCTGCACAAAATATGAAAAATACAGTTTCAGAAAGTTAAGAAGGATACAATTTTTAAATTGTGATTCAAAAGTTGCCTACATGGACATAAAGACTTATCAGACATAAAATTAAGCTCACATGAAAAATATGAGAAAAGCACCAAAAAATGATGACCTCAAAGAATTAAAAACCTACTGCAGGTGACAACCCTAAACACAACACATAATAACCTCATGAACATGTAAAAATATTTTGAAGCAAGAAAATGAAAAAGTCAAGAATACCACTTAAAAGGTTATTTTAAGATTGTTTCTGATAATAATATAATTAACATTTTTTAAAGATTATAATATTCCGATTATAATCTTTAAGATTATAATATACTATGTGCTATGGTCATTGCATGCATTATTTTAGTTAATCATTCAAATAATCCAAAGAGGGAGATTATTAAAATCTCACGTTATAGTTCAAGATTCTTAGAGAGGCTGAATTACTTTGCTCAGAGGCCTAAGAAAGAGATAAAACGTTAATCCAGGCCCGCCTAACTCAAACATTCCTTTTTTAAAATTAGCTTTTAAAGTTAGAGTTGACATACAATATTATATTAGATTCAGGTGTGCAATATAATGATTAGACATTTATATAACTTAGAAAGTTATCACCGCAGTAAGCTTAGTATCCACCTGACACCCATACATGATATTATGGTTATGATATTATCGACTGTATTTCCTATGCTATACTTTACATCCCCATGACTATTTTTATAACTGGCAATTTGTACTTTTGAATTTCTTAACACAAACTCTCAACTCTTCCCTTTGCTATGCAGTTACTGCAAGGGGCTTATTAAATTGTGCTGCCCCATACATTGACATAATATGCTTATTCATGTCCAACACAATATGAAGTCTAGTTGTAGCTGATAAAATATACATCCTTTTAAAACAACTAAATTGATGGTAATTTTTTATTATTATAAATTAAGTATATTGAAAGTAGAGACACATCATTAAAAGAGATCTCTATGAATCTTTTTTTTTTTTTTTTGTCCTATATGCATTTCCTTTCTAGTTTTCATTTTGGTGATAGCCCTTCAGTGACTCCCAGTAAATATGGCTTGGCAAAGCTAACATACTCATGTAGTAAATACGGCTTGGTGAAGCTAACATACTCATGTCTTCTTGCTTGTATGTGAAGGGTGACCCATAGTCCAGACCTAACAAATAAATGTATTCCACTTATTCCTAGAAGTGTATCTTCTAGGCCCTGGCCATTGTTTGAAGGTTTTAACTCAGTTGAGTCCAATAAGTCTCACTCAGAGAATTTGTGGAAAAAGAAGCTCTCTTCCTTTTGGGTGCTAATCTGTGAGATATAAGGTTTCAGATTTTGGTGTGGGCCAATGAAGAAAACATACTTGAGAGCAAGTCAATGTGAGTGGAGGTTTTCCAGATTTAGGAAAATGGCAGCAAACAAACAAAAAAATTAAAACACAAAAATAAACATAGCATGTCTCATGAAATGTTTGGGACACACTCGGTAAAAATTATTTACTATTTATGTGAATTTCAAATACGTTTGTATGTTATTTTATCTGACAACTCTAAATGCAAGGAAAACAGAGTTGCGAGTTGGAAAGAGAGAATCCAATGACATTATTTGAGCTTGTACATCTAATATCACCAATAGTCAACTGAATTTTGGACATTTAAATTATATCAGTCAAGAAATTATTGCTGTGACTGGCAACATAAAGAGTTATGCCCAATGCTTGTACTTCAAATTGCATAAACCACTAATATAAAAAGAAGACATAAAAACTTGTACTAGTGTGTTTGTGGTAATAATAGAAAAGAGAAGATGGACTTACATAAAATCTTGAGGTTTACACATGGTGAATCTGAGATCTAACTCTAACGTTATTTTATATTCTTATTGCATCCAGAATACAAAGGTCAAGGTTATGTGGTATGAGGAAAGATTAAGCAGCTCAAGGAGAAAAATGGATCCTTATATAAAGCCAAAAGGAGTCCAAACTGAGAATGCACTGTGCACTTTATATCAATACTTGAAGAAAACACAGGATAATAATTAATGTCAATAACCAATCAAATGCAGAGAGAAAAATACCGTAAGAAAATTCATAGAATAGGTAATTATGAAACCATTTTCAATTATCCTGTCCATAATAATTTCTTTCTTCTCTGAATGTCTATACTGCTTGTTTGTAGCATTATTTATCACTCATTACTAATCTCCATGCAATGCTGTCCCTCATATTATGACATACATTTATTCTCTCTTATTAGATTTTAATCTCTGTAATGGAAGTAGCAAAAGGAAACTTTTTAGGGTGATGAAGTACTCATTATCTTGATAGCAGTGACTGTGTAATGGCTGTATACTTATGTCAGCATTCATCAAATTTAAATATGTGCTGTTTATCAAACTTCAGTTATACATGAAGATATTTAAAAAATGTGGACTTGGCTTAAGTTACTCAGTTTTCTTAACACTAGGCTGAGAACCAGAGGAGAGTTGAATAAGTGAGGGTCCAAATGAGCTAGGTAACAAGTGTAGCTTTAGAGTTTGTTTTCTTGAAAAAAATAACCAATAAATGGTCCCATACATAAGGTACATTATATTGTCTGCTCCAGAATTAATGGGCCACATCAAGGACATAGCGGCAGAAGCCTTTAGGCAATAGTGATTCTTGTTATCAGGTAAATGAAAGCTTCTTGTTTTCAGAGATCTCTGTCTGGATGTTTGATGTTAGTGAAGATAAAGGGTCTAGTCTCAAACCTTGGGGCTTTCTGACATTTAGAGGTAAAGCAGAGGAAAATAGTAAAACAAAGGAGACAGAAGTAGTGGCTGATGAAGTCAGAGAAAAAGAGTTAGGAGTTTTGGAAAACCATGAAAAAAAAATGCATTTTATGAAGTTGAAAGTTGTCACTGTCAATTGCTGTTGACAGATCAACCTTAACTAGGGCAGAATTGGAACTCATCCCTGGCGTATTATAACCTAAATATGAGACAAAATTAGTTTTAAATCTTACCTGCTGGTGAGGGTAAGAGTATATAATGTACTGCCAGTCTTCGTTATGGTTGTCTCAGTGGTTGGATGGAGCTCGTACGTAAAACTTTTGATGTTAAGAAGGATTGACATTGGGGAAGGCTAAAGGGCAAAGACATTCTTTCCTTGCTCTCAGACTCCTGACATAATGTTATGACAAAGTGTGCACCTGACAAATATTTGTTAATTAATTGTCATATCAATAGCAACTAGGAATCTGCGTATGAGACTAGGGTTGAATATTTCATATGACTCATCTGGAAAAATGGGATAAAAGATATGATTAAAGCCTATAAGATTTTGAAGGATCTGAATTGAATGACTGCAAATGGCCTCATTAAATACTTGATTGTTAGTTTAAACTTGAAAGAGACAATTGAAAATAATGAGAGTAATTGTTAAAAGGTTAATATACTTTTTGATCTGAAGTGGCAAGATGGGCTGGACATATAGGTACACTTGAGAAGAGTTGAGAAAAGTTGATAAGTGATAAATCCAAAGTAGAAATTTAATATAATTTAATTCCATAAACATTTTGGGACAATCCTATACCCATCTGAGGTTGGAACAACACAGTATCCTCCAATAAGAGCATGATTTTCCCCCTGAAGAATATGATGATCTGAGCTGACAGAAGTTTTCATTTTCCATACATTTTCAGTTAAAGATGATGATTTAGAATGAGAATGTTTATTGTTTAGGAGCAAAGAATGTTTTTCTTTTGAGAAGATTGTCTTTAGCATCCAAGTCACAGCTACTTGGTTCCCCAGATCGACTGCACCTAACTTGGAAATAATTGAGGAAGGGATGTTGCAGCCAAATAGCTTTTGCCCACAAATGAAAGAATATAGATTTTCCTTACGGTTGAATGTTTTGAATTCCATGGGTAAAAGCATTTTTGATGAAAAGAGGAAGGAGATTGTTACAGATCCTAAATTTTAGTCCAATTTATACCATCAAAATGCCCCCAAATTCAGTTTAAGATTGTTTTGTAATAAAAATACCTTACAACTTGTGAGATATAGTATTTTATTGAGTTGAAGATTTTCTTTAAATAGCAATGACTCAATTTTACATTAAATAGTTATCAGTTAATGACATCAAATAGTATTTTGTATTCTCTCAGTATTTTATTTGATTAAAAATAATGTCTATAGTTTTAACTTCTAAATACTTAAGAACAGTAGTACTCAGGCTCCAAATTTCTTTAATAATGATTTTCATGCATGCATATTATATAGATAATTTAGCACATATGACCTTTTCTGTGATATTAAATATAAAACTTAAGAATAGCTTAATAGTCATAAGCCATGTCCATATTAACAATCACTCTTGATAAAAGTATTTTACATCAAAATTTTTTTCATTCAAATCCACTTTTGGAGTCCAAGTATTTTTATTAAAAATATTAAAATGCAAAACCTTCAGTTGGCCTACAATTCTAAAAACATTTCCTAGGATTTTCATTTTTGAGCCAATATGTATGAAAAACTTTCATAAAAGCTACCTGCGGAAATAGATTATTGAAAAGAAGGTTAATCACTGGTATTTGATTTGACCTGACAGGACAGCCAATGTTTTCTACTTTCCAGAGTCAATGTGCCAGCACCCCCTGGTGGTCATTGTAAAAAATAAAATTTAATTCAATTGATAAAAAGGTGAAAGGTGTTCACTTGTAGTAGGTTTATTAATTTGGAATGCAGTTGCACAGCATTTGTCTTGCTATACAGGTATCCTAGTTAGGATGCCACCAGCGATCACTGACTGAAACATCTGTGTATCTAAAAAGTTTACACTCATATTTTTAAATTTATGTAAATGTGTGTTTTTATGTATACAGAGTAATATGAGCTCTACGTCATTTACATTTTTTTAACAAACTTTTAAAAAAAATTTAGGTTTGTTCTGTGTATATTTGCAATTATGAACAGGGTTTTGTCTCCTAACTGGAGTTCTTATTATATAGGAAAAAAGCGTGGAGGACTGCATGAGACTGATTTTATTTGAACTCTAATTGCCCCAGTTATCAGCATTCTGATTTACAGAACCTTACCCTTTCTGAACCTAATTTTGTTCATCTGTAAAAAAAGGATAGAAATGTACACCAATTATCACAAAGTAGAAATGGTCAACCTTTTCCTCAGTTTTTTCAGCAAGTTTTCCTTGGAGTCCTGCGGCATTTGTGCTTAACAACACAAATATTTAAAATGTATAAACATGTACACTTTTTGTTTTTGAACATCAAGAATGATGTAAAAGAGCAAAAAAATTCTAAGCATTAAAATGCATTATAGACTGTGCTTTGGGTTGAAATAAACACAAAGTAAACAACCTAATATTTATCTTCCAAGTCACTGGAATTATACAACTTTTAGGTTAGTTATTGAGAAGTTCGCAATGAATGCTTATCAGTTGAATGATAGGATGTGCAGGAGCACTAAAAATAGTCAAATCAAGTGTTAGAGCTTATTAATGAAATGACATTATGCTTGATAGAATTTATATAAATGTTTTCTGTGGAAGTTTGTAAAGGTGTGAAAAATAATCTCTTTAAAATTTATTTTCAAGACATTAGACTATCTCTTTATGTATGACTATTTCTGCAAATTTTGTCTGAAATAGGTGATTTAAAAGGGCAAAGTAGAATACTGTTATGAAAAAGGAGTGAATATTTAATATTGGGCAATTGTCCTGGTAGCAAGGTTTTGAGAAAGACTGTTGAATGGCTGGAAAGTTGGAATAGAAGAATTGGGATGCACAAAATACCCAAAGAGAGCAACAACAAAAAAGAAGAAATGAGAAGCAAACTACTTTCTCAGTTATGCCCTGTGCTATCTGGAAGCTGCCTGGAACTGTTGTCTTAGTAACTGCATTTCAGAATTTCTTAGGTTCATGCTTTAGAAACAATCTGGTTTATGGTTCATTGAAAAAAGTAGATCTTCTCTGACCACGGCGGTCTGTGGTAAATATTCCAATGGAACAAAAATTCCGATGTTCATTTCCATCGGCTCTGCTTCTAATTTGCCATATGTTCCATGGTATATTTACATGTCTTTTAATACTTCTTTATTCTCCCCACTGCTTGATGGGAACTTCCTATGGGCTCAACATTCTTTTTCCCTTTAATGTCACACGTTACAGATAACCAGGTCAGATTTCTGAATAAGTTTGCAGTTGTTCTAAGATAGAGTTCCCCAAATGTTTGTGGTTATAGACCACCTGGAATGGTGTGAAAAAGTATAGATTACTTGAATTGACCCCAGAGAAGTGAATCATAATTTTTCTTTGGAAATAATTGGAAATCTATGTTTACAAGATAAAGCCAAATTTATTCTTATGGTTATTTAAACATTAGGCCTCTTCCTTTGATTCAATTCAAAACAAATTTATATAAAAAATGTTGTCTCAGACAGCTCAACATAAGCTTTACAAAAACAAAAGGTTATTAAATAGTGAAATTATAATGGTAGCCTCATTTCCATAACTTTAATGATTGTTGTTTATCCTTTAGAGTAAGGTAACAAAATTGACTTTTTTTTCCTTTAAATTGTTGTATGTTTCAAATAAGAAATGACCAACGGATAACTTCATCCACTTTTATCTTCTTATTTTATTTCTGATGAGAGAATACTTCTTGTCAGAGTGAGAAATCACTAAGATGTCAATAGTTCTGAATTTAATTTAGGTCAACAGATATCCTGATTCTATAAAAAATATTAAAGATTGAGGTTCATTAGTTAACAACTATTTAGTTTTCTATTGCTAAGTCACTAATTACAACAAAATTTTTGGCTTAAAATGAGAAAGTGTTATTTATTCACAGAGTGCCTATGTCAGAATGCTGGCAGTTTTTTACTGGATCCTCTCCTCAGGGTCTTTAAAAGCTAAAATCAAGGTGTCAGCCAGCCAAGTACTCATTTGGAGTCATGATAAGGGAAAGATGTTCCCAAGCTTCCTAGCATTGTTGGCAGAATTCACTTCCTTGCAGTAGGAGAGTAAGGTGTCTGTCCATTACCTTGCTGGCTACTAGCCAGGGGCCACTCTCAGCTCCTAAAGGTCATTTGTAGGTCCTTGACATGCGCCTCCTCTATTCATGATCTGGTACTAGAAATTGCATTTCACTACTTCTGTATCTTTAAATAGAATTTAAAGATAAGTTATTTTAATATGTGCAGTTTGAACAATATTATTGACATACTATTTTGTTTATTACAATGTAATATTTTATAATTACATATCACAGCATCCTGACATTTTAAAGTTTAATTTTGAGTTCATTTTTCCATACATTAAGAAACTCTGTAATGAGATTTCATTAGAACATAAACTACCAATTTCGTAATGCTGTTTGAGAGTCACTAAAATGGCTTCCTGAGAGGAATTGCAGTGTCGCTGTGCGAAAGTCACATGTTTTTACAGCCTAAACAACTTAAGTTGAAACAACTTCTCCATCACTTCCTGCATGCAGGACCTTAGGCAATTGAAGTCAACTTTCTCTGAATCTCACTTTCCTTATTTGAAAATATAGGATCGACTTTCAGAAATTTCTGTGATAATTGAATGATTAAATGTCTGGTATGCTGTCTGGCTCATTGGAGATGCTTTACAACTGTGTATTTTCTTTTATTTTCCCAAGAGTGTGACTGCTGTGTAGTACTAGTCCTGGAATTTTTATAATTTTTACAAATTGGCTTTGAGCTTGATGCATAATATATCCAGAAGTTACCAATTCAATAGCTCCAAAATATGTCTAATCTATCAATAATCATTCATACCTTACTTAAAGTAGTTTCTTTAAATTTATTTAAGAACTATGAGGAAGTGGAAAACTTTACACATAGGACTAGACAAGGGAGAATGTAGAAGCTATGACAAAGAGGTTAGTCTGGATGAACCTGTGGGAATTCTGGTATCAGTCTGGGTAAGAATGAAGATCACTGAGGTCACATTATATCTATTTTATAGTTGAACTAAGGGCTTTCCTACTTGCTTTGGTCTCAGTGCAATTTGTGTGTGATTTAGTTACACTTTTTCTCAATTATAATTGGTATACTTCTTTTAATAATTCCAAATGCATTTATATTTACTATGCCTTCATCAAAACAAAACAAAACAGATAAAAGTTAATGAATATATGTTTCAGAATTTGGGTTTAGGAAATATTGATCTAATGTTAACATAAGACTGGGTTCACTAGAGATACTGATTCTTGCAAACATATATTTTAATCTAGGTCTCTTAGAAATCTTTAGGCAATAAAAAAAAAGATTTCTCTAAAACAAAACAAAACAAAATATTGGCTTATAGAAGACTTTGGGAATTAATTTGTCAATTTCTAGGACTATCTCATCCCTTGGGATAGATGCTATACCCAGCAAAATTTATACTTACAAATATTTTTGATGAGAGGAAACAAAAGAATGAATTTAGCCTAATAAGAGATCAGTTATTGAGAGAGAAAAATGAATTACATCTTCTTTTGTTTGCAAACAAGCTTATGTGTTCTTTTAGAGAATCGTGTTGGGTTCTCTTCCTACCTGACCAGTTAATATTTATCACACCCTCATAACACAAAGGAATTATGACACCTTGAAAAGTACCTGAACCAAACCTAAAAGTCAACTTATTAAACTGACAGAATCCTAGGATCTGATTCTGTTTATAAAACACTTAGGTTTTAAGTGCTGAGTTTTCTCATTATGACCAACTAAACTAAGCTATCACGTGGAATGACAGACAGCAAGGGAATGCGCTAGAGAAATAGATCAAATATCCTCAGTGGATAACTAGTGGCTACCACATCCAAGGTTTATGAAGGAAGGTATGATTTCTTTCTCCTGAGACACAAATGGCAAGTCTAGGATGTGTGTTAATGTGTAACAGTGATTATCTGACTTCATTGCTTTACAGCAAATGCATGCCTGGTTTGTGGAAAGTTGAAAATTAAATACAGACATCAGAGGACGAGGGTAAAAGGGATTTGTTAGGTGTTTGCACAGAGATGCTAAAGAACTCCCATTAAGTTACATGTCGTAATAATTAAAACATTGCTTTGAATTGGTTCCAAAACTTAAGTAGATCCAGAGAAACTAGAGAGGGAATTAAGAACTAATTAAAGTACTGAAAATTGATTTCTTGTGGATTGGTAGCTTCATGTTATTGTTTCTTTGAAACAGTGAGTATATAAAAAGATGAGTATTATAAGACAATGTGCAAAGGATGCTTTTTGGGGACTCTGCATTATTCAACAGTATTAAGCATTTTTGTAATAGTTTGAGTTAGCTTATCTTTATTTTAGGAATACAAATTATACCCATTTTGAAATTTGCTTTTTTTCTTAACAACAACAAAATGCCCAAAGAGATTTATTTATTTTTATAAAAAGTCTATCCAGAATTGTGAAAACAGTATTTTCCAGCTATGAATGGAAGATGATATTCATATATGAACAGTAAAATCTAATCAGATCTAGCCAGCATTATTATTTTTTCCTCAAAAGTAAGACAGACATTTAATTAAATCAACTATGTAGTGACCCCATACTTCAAAACAAAGTGAACTTTTTGTCAGCTTTCTTGTACTTCTTGGTAATTTTGGTGGCCTCCTCATCTCTCACACTTGGCAAGGAGAGGGTGTGAGCAAGTAGTCTGGTCCTCTACCATTAATTCTGTGATGTTATTATATTTCTACCATGCAATGAGATTTTTGTCTATCCTATTGATTTTGATTCTTTCTCTGAAAGATCGATCGTACTTTGTTACATATGAGAGGAAAGCTAAAGGAGAGAGAAAGAGAATAGAAATGTTTTCATTTTTTTTTTTTTACAGAATTGCAGAATATTCACAGCGGTATATATCTGTATAAACACAAGCAAGACTAATGGGAATAAGACTGAGAAAGTTCAGTTTCATCTTAGAGTGCCAAGTCCCTATTCTAATAGCAAATTTAAAATTATAAGAGTGGTTTTTTTCTACTTATTGAAATTTATTAAGTCAGATCTTTTAGGCTATCTAAACATACTTTTTAGTATATTTAAAGAGGTATTAAATTTAAAGTTTATATCTGAGTTTACAGGCAAGGCATGGATGAGTTGAGCTCTATTATATATTCAGTTTATTCCAACTGTGTTATTTGATGTGATTTTCTTTTTGCTTATCTCCAGCTTAGCAGCTAACTTTCACCAAACTAAAGGCAACAGAACCCACTAACATAAACGATAAAACATCCCCATCAAATAGGCTCTACTGACATCACTATCTCCTTGATATAGAAAAAAGGGCTCAGTAGTGCTTTTTCAGAGTTATGTAGAAAATATATGTTCTCCTGCTAAATACTATGCAAAATGGTTAGCAGGAGGGAAAAAGTTTTTCAACTTATTTTAGAAGCAGACCCCCATTTACAAATTAAAAACTATAATTTCAACCCTCAATAGTTATTTAAATAAATCAACTTAAAATAGCAGATAACTAAAATTAAACTGAACATAAAGAGAATCTCTATTTTATTTTAATAGACTATTTTGTTATTTAAATATTTGATGGATGCACACATATAATTTTTGTATATATTACATCGTGTATGATTTCTAATGGGCTATGTTTAAATTACACAAAATTTAGATATATTTAACTTAAATTTGAATCAAATTTTAGCAAAATCCTGAAGTCTATGTGTTGAGATTAGGAGATCATAGTTTAAAAATGATTGTGCATATATATGCATATAAACACATATATAAATATATACATAAATTTATATAACATATACTTTTATTATACAAGTAACAAATTTATAGATAACAAATATTTATATTATCTTTAATCACTTAATCACTTAATTTCTCTTTGAGAAATGTGCTTAAGAGTATGCTCTCAGAAAGAAAAAAAAATTGCCTAAAATCAGTTGAAGTGGAAAATGGGATAAGATGCAGTAACTCAAACAGATGTTTTGTCTGTATTTTTCCAAATAAATGTTTCTTTAGATTAAATTGCCACAGAATATTTATTATATGCATGTACCAAACCAAAGTTTGGTAGGTCTTTCTCTATCAGACTGAATTAACTTGATTTCATGAAATCGTAGAAACAGTTTTGACTCTATTTTAGTGTTTTGCAAAGTGGTATTATCTTTTTTTAGGCTAGGTCCCTTCACTTAATAAACAGGCCTCAGAATGTCACAGTGATCTCCCCAGTTGCATATTTCTTTAATTAGTACATTTTCCTTCAATATTTAATATTTATTTAAATATAGAGTTTGATACCCAGCGTGCGCGCGCGCACACACACACACACACACACACACACACACATGCATGTGTGTGTGATCTGTATTTTAGGACACATTACTACTGACAGTGGCTTTGATTGATGTGTGGATGTGGCTGGGAAAACGTATGCATCATTAACAATGCTTGCCACACTGAACATATTGCATTTGTGGTTTCAGGAGTTATTTGAAAAAACCCTGTTGTAATTTGCTCTTGTCTTTCTCCGTTTGGTGTGAAATCTTTACCCATAAAGAATTAATCTATATTGAGGTCAAACCTACCACAGATAAGGAATTCTGCTCTATTACAATGTAGGCCATGCCAACTGCAGAAGATACAGAGAGAGGGCTGGCGGATTTGTTCCATTATTGTTGGTCTTAATCCATCACTTAAAGTACAGTAGGATTTATTGGTACAATTGATAAAGCCATACAAAACAATTTTGCTGAAGTATAACATGGGCAGATAGAAATGAACATTGATTGGAAGGGCAAAAATAACACAATGTTCTCACACTTTGCGGAAATGAAATATGGTACACACTCAAAATTCTTTAGTTGTTAAACTACGCATCCAGCGAATGCACAGTAAAAGTTAGATGCAGAGTTGATGTTGTGTTACATAGATTCTATTTTTGAGTCTTCTGAACTTCTTATTTAATAGCGAGACAGACATTGGAAGTGCTGCTATTTATTGGTGCTTTTTTGGCAATGACTCTGAGCCGTTTCCACCCTCTGACTCCTCACAAATGCACTGTGAAGATTTACGCTTATAACAAGTACAGAACCCTGGAAGGAGGGTTGCAGCCGTGAAATTTACCTCTTAGCATATCTTTGGCATGGAAATAAGTAACATTAAATTTCCCCCCAAACTCTCCTCACCTTTGAGAAAAATAATGTTCTTAATTCTACCAAAGCACTAGGAAAGCTAAGATAAATCCAAGAATCTGCCAAGAGGGGAAGACTACCAGGTGTTTAAATGGCAGACGTCCATGGGATACAGTTGAATGAATAAAGATGAATGGGGATGCAACATTTAGTTTGAAATGAATTCAAGTGAAAATTAAGCCAGACTCTGACTGAACTATAATTTAATCTGTTCATTTTGCTCTAGTTAACCCCCACATATAAAAATATGCACTGAGAAAACAGGAACTTGGTATAATATATATTGTACAAACATATGGTAAGTATCCAAAGAGAAGTGTCAACCTCAAAACTAAGCGAGCATAGTGCTCCCACTGGACACAAATTAAACCAGGAGAGCCTGTTAAGTGCACAGCCAGAACAAATATGACACATATTATAGGAAATGGGAAAGATAAACCAAATAGGGGAAGATAAAACATAAAGTTGCCAAACCTCACAAGACATTTTACCAACATGGGCCCTGTTTTTTCACAGATAGGTAATCATATCGGTAACAGAAAACTAAAAATTAAGGATTGACATGGAAAAAAATATTCTTCAAATTTTACTTATTTGCTTTTTATTCTTTTGTAAGGAAATAAACTATTAATAGAAGCACAGTATGAGGTGAGAAGGAATAAAGGATTGAAGCCTTTAACAGATCATGTCTATAGAAATAAGTTTGCTTTGTTTTTAGTGGAACATTATTGGGGTGCTGTTTATCTTTGATCTTCTGAGTTCTAATTTCAGATATTCTCTGTTTTAGATCATGTGTCAAAGTTTTAAGTTCAGTACATGGAAAAATCATATATTCTATTCTTCGTGAGATATATATAGAGATATATATGTATATATATAGATAGATAGATAGATATAGATATAGATATAGAAAGATATATGTATATAGATATATGTATATAGATATCTATCTATATCTATATCTATAAATACATATATCTCTATATATATGTATTTAAATGATGTGTGTGTGTGTATGTATATGATATACATATATACATATATAATGTAGATAAGAGGTATATCCATATATTTAGAGAAGGGGGAGAGAGAGGGAGAATGAGAGGGAGAGAGGAAGAGATAAAGGGAGAGATTTTTAAAAAAATTGGTTTTGGCAAAAATTGACTTGAAATCTTCTGTTGAAGGCAGTCAGTCTCAAGGCCGAATTCCTTTCTCTTCAGGGGACCTGAGTCTTTTCTTTTAAAGTTTCCAATTAATTGGATGAGACCCATCCATATAATGGTAGTATAATCTGCTTTATTCAAAGTCTACTGATTTAAATGCCCTTCGCATCTAAAATACATCTTCATAGTAACATCTAGACTGATGTTTGACCAAATAACTAGACACCATAGTCTAGCCAACTTAACACATAAAGTTAACTATCACTATTAGATAGGGATCAGATTTAACACTGTAAATGAGGACAACATAAAAAACTAAATACCATCGTGAACATGTCACCCTAAGGCCACAAGGTGTAGGAAGAAAGAATAGGTGTTTTGGTAGGAAGAATTAATATTTGGCAAATATCTATTTAATCTTTGTGATTCTAGGTTTCCCAGACCGTCTGTTAGTACTGGCCATGGATTCTATTTGTCACTTCTAGACTAAAGTTATTAACAAGTGATGTATATTCACCACTTTTTTTTTTTTTTGCTATTGCAAGATAAAGAAATGGGTATGTGAACTGCAGTAAAAATTATATGAGAGTAAATAAACCTGTATTTATTATACAGAGGTTTTCTGTTATATCAGCCTGGTTAACATAGTAGCATATAGTTTATATTAAAAACATTCATTCTTGTAAAAGAGATCCTCTTTGTTGAAATTAAGAAAAAGAAATATAAAGGAAGTTTCTTATTAATAAATCAGAATGCCATGGTGCATTATCTGCTTATAAAAAAATCTATGAAGAAAAAAGAACAAACCAATCAAACCACTATGGACATATTTCTGAAAAGAGTGAAACCTTCTCAAGAAGGACCTTGGGCAGGTCCTGCAGGAAATATCCCAGAAGAAGGCATTGTTATCATAGGAGATGACAGCTCCATGAGTATCACTGCCTCTGATGACCTTCCCATGGGATGCGATGTGGAGGTAGGGGACAGTGACATTGATGATCTTGGCCCCATGTAGGCGTAGGCTAATGTATGTGTTTGTGTCTAAGTTTTTAACAACAACAAAAAAGTTTAAAAAGTAAAAAAAATATATAAAAATTTTTAAAATGAAAAAAGCTTAATAATAGGGCTATAATGAAAGAAAATAATTTTGTACTGCTGTATAACGTATTTGTGTTTTAATGTTATTACAAAGAGATAAAAATTTTAAAAAGTTAAAAAGTTAATAAAGTAAAAAAAATACAATAAACTAAGGTTAATTTATTATTGAAGAAAGAAAAATATTTTTGATAAATTTAGTGTAGCCTAAGTGTCCAGGGTTTATGAAGTCTACCATAATGTACAGTAACATCATGGCCTTCACATCACTCACCACTCACTCACTGACTCACCCAGAGCAACTTCTAGTCCTATAAGCTCCATTCATTGTAAGTGCCCTATACAAGTGTACCATTTTTTGTCTTTTATAATGTATTTTTATTGTAACTTTTCTGTGTTTAAATATGTTTAAACATACAAATACATAACATAGTGTTATAATTGCCTACAGTATTCAGTACAGTAACAGTATGTGCATGTTCATAGCCCAGGAGCAATGGGTTATATCATCTAGGTCTGTGTAAGTACACTCTATCATGTTTGCTCAAAGAAATCATCTGATGATTCATTTCTCAGAATGTATCCCTGTTGTTAAGCAACATATGCCTGAATATTAGTGAAAGTGTTTTAATTTTAATGGAAGGCACAAAGTTGAATTTTTACCTGTGATTCAGTTGCTGCTGTTTGATGAGAAAAACAAAATAATTGAGAAAAGATATATTTCAAAGTAGATTGTTAATAACTGTGTTATACAAATTGATGACACTTAGATACCCTAACAGGTATCTAATATGCTTCACCACATCAATATTTTCCATACTTTTCAGTTTTTTTTCAAAATTTAGTTTTCTTTGTTTTCAATATTGTACTTGGTGACATTTATTTGCCCCAAATATCAATATATTGGAATTTTATGAACTACATTTTAAGATTTTCTTATTTTAACTTCAAATGTTTTACATAATATTTTATTTTAAAATCTAGATATTTTATCATTTTGAGGATTTTTTAATTTCTATAATTGAAATTGTTATGAAAAAATTTTATTTTATTAAAATATGACAGATAATTTTTAAATTTAATGTTAGAAAAGAGATGTAACTAAATATCACAATTGTTTTTATATCTGTGAAATAACTTTTAAAATGTAGTTCAGTAAAAGATGAAGTTGTTTAAATACATCCTTTAAGAAAAAGCTGATTCCATGGCATATTCTGTCATAATTTTAAATTTTAGCATGTAAATAGAAATGGCTCTTTTCTAAGCATATGACAGTTCACTTTAATAACAAAGCTTCTTCTCAGGTTTAAGCCTCTTCTTTGAAATAAAAACAAAAATTTAAGATGAAAATTAAATAATCAGAGAGGCCAATATTAAATAAAAGAGTAAATTAAATCCTCCAGTTAAATCTCAAATCTAATTATCGACACCAAATTTAACATAAAGATGCTCGGCTAGTTGTCAGATGACAAAATTGCACACAATTCAATTCACAGCTGACTGAAGTTTCATATTTACTCCAAGTTTAATCAGTTGGATTCCAAGTATGTAATAATTGCAGCACATATAAACACTATATTTCAAACTGTCAAATATGGTGTTACAAGTTGGTTGCAAATATAACTACATATTTATCATTTGATGCATCCTATATTGTATTTTATTTATAAGGGGTAACTTTAAGGTGTCATATTTATTATAATATTTTTAAAAAATAATTTAATATTTTATACATTATTTATTTTATAATTTAATTATAAATGGATCATCAAAATTATTTAAGTAAATAAACTATTAGGTAAAAAAATTATTCCAGCTGGCCACATATTTGTCCTCTACCTTTAAATTCACAAGTATAAGCTCTATGACTATCTTGGTGGCTGCTATTCTTTCTTAGGCCCTGGATATGGCTTCTTAGCCTTATCTTAATTAACTGTGAAAGCAATTATCTTGCCCTCTGATTTTCAATTTAAAATTGAAATAACCCACCTATTCTAAGGCTTCTCCAGCTATAGACCTTTAACCACTCAAAAATGGGCATGATTTTGAGTTAGAAAAAATATGTATTAATATTCCCTTAATTGTTTTACTGATTTGAGTGAGAAGCAGATTGGAAATTTCTGCTGCCTTAGACAGACTCATAAACAAATTTCAAAATGGCCACAAGGCAGATCTTCAAACCACAAACTATATTCTCAAAAGATATCATGCTTCTAAATCTGGATGGCTCCTTTCTCAGAACAGTATATAATGGCTTCTCTTTGAAAGTATGTTATAATTTATGCATTCATTTACACTAAAAAAATTAATATCCAATTTTGTACATAATTAGATTTTTACTATCTTTGGTTATTGACAAATAAACATGGACATCTTAAACTATTATAGGAAAGAACACCCCTCTAGCCTCGTGTCATGGAGGTGTTGAATATGTACACCCCCGTACAGGTGATAGAAATACATGCATATAATTTTCCAAGGAAAGGCTATTGAAGTAAGTTAAATTTCGCTAAATGAGAGACATAATGAAATACTTCATAAGTAGATGAGTAGAAAAGGAGAGAGGTGACAATGATAGAGGGAAAGATGGTCAGTGAATTGACTCAGACGAAGAACGCCTCATTTGTGTGCCAGCCTTACCACTCCTAACTGACCTTACACACATCAATTATTCTGCTTTTCATGAAAATAGGACTGTAAAACCTATGAGATTATGGATGCAAAAGTAATCCAATACTAGTATCTCAAAGGGCACATCGTTGTGAAACTCTCATAATAATAATATATTTGTCTATTCATATATCTAAGGAAAAAACTCTAGTTGACCTAGCCTTCTGGATAGTTGCACTAATATTTTTATCCATCTTTTATATGTATTTTTCTCTAGTAGATTTTAGATATGTTTTTCTCTAATTGATTTAGTAGCATAATCAAAAGAACGCTGAAATTGGAGAAGGAAAATTTAGGGTTTTGATCCCTCTTCTAGAACTTTTTAGCTGGCTGCATTTGGGTAAGTTTATGATACCCAGTTTCCTTATCTCTCAATTTTTCTGTAAAGATAAAACTAGATAATATGCATGATAGGTATATGCAGACTATAAGCTCTATTCAAGTGCGAATTGTTTTCATCATGTTCTAGAAGAAAGGAAACTTTCAATTATGTAATAAATTTTTAATTAATCTGTAAACTATAGTACATTTATACTAGTCTTATGTCATTCTGTATTTTCCTAATCAGTAATTGTCACTGGAGAGGTTAAGGTGGGGGAAATCTACATTTTTGCATTTAAGAGGTAAAAACAATTGCTTTAGGTCATAGTCTCCTTGGCTTCTTACAGTATAGTGTAATTCCTTTTGAGCTTGGTGGCTTAGGTGTTATCAGTCTTAATATATTGTTTTGCTTCTTAAAAACAAATGATCTATGGTATAAAGATTTGCTTTCATGATAAAAAGAAAAAGAAAAAAGAGAAATAAGAAAGAGAGAAAGGACAGAAGGAAAAAGAAAAAGGAAAACAGTAAAACTTGGAATCCTGCTCTCCTAGACTAATACTGGAAAAATAGCATAAAATAAGAATCAAACAATATTGCCTTTAATTCTACTTGAGCATTGTTTCAATGTCCAATGAATGTAAGAACAGAAGCAAAATATAAAAAACAACAACAACAACACACACACACATACATTTGACAAACTATAACTAAGGAAGAAAAACAACTCTGAAACAGATGTTTCTTTTCCCCTTTTTGAACAAACATTTTATTGAAATTCTTCGCACCAGATTTTACTAATTAATCTGGAAAAGGGAGTGACGGGTGCTGCTGATGCTAATCACAGGAAATAGACACCAAACTGCAGCCCATTTGTCCTGTTTCTGACAGCAGCATCTGGCTCCTTGGCAGGCTCTGTCAACCTTTGCATTGACATCCTAGGAGCTGCCTCGGGTCTGTCAGTTTCCTGGGATGTCGCGGTTGGTCTGAGGCTCACCACAATCTTTTTATTTTATTGTTGGTCACACTGGGTCTTGAAAACATTCTTTTCTCTGTTTCTGCAAACATAGACATATACAAAGTCAACCCAACAAGGTTTTTTTTTGTTTGTTTGTTTGTTTTGTTTCCCCCCCACCCTGTAATTCAGAGATGTCCATATAGGTGTTTTATTGTGAAGGCTGAGTTTCATCTTAGATATACTTTGGACTTCAGCCTAGAAGGCATGGCTCAATGGAATAGAGTCAAATAATTCTTAAAGCAAAGCAAGAAATCATTTAAAGGACCATAGGAAATGATCATGGGCCCACTGATATAAAACCAAGACAAAAAAAAAAAAAACATTAAGAGAGAGAGGAAGTGCTCTTAAGTAAGAGTCTCCTTAGGTTACTTCAGACACAACTGATTAAGAATTAAAAATCTAGTACAGAGGAGAAATGAGAACATAGAATAGACTTTTCTTCTAAATCTCAAAATTTATAAATTATAATTAAATTTAATATAATTATGGAATCTCAGGATATTTCAAGTGGAAAGCTTTCTGTGGAAAGGTAGGATGTAAGATACTAGCAGCAATCATCTTCAGAAGCTTTTGTTTGTTGTATACTTTATATCATATGTTTAATTTATGTTACTTATTTAATGATCAGAGCTCTGCTGGTACTTTCTGGTAAAAAAAAAATAGCATGACTTAAAGGGTAATATCAGTTATTAAAAAATTTGAATGTTCTCACTTCAAGGAAGAATTCAAATGTGAAATGTTTATAAAAGAGATTATATATGTCTTTAATAGTAATATACATATATTTTTACATATACAATTTCTAAATTGTATTAAAACAATCAAAATGGAATCTTTCTATGTTTTTCTCATATGATTCCCTCCAAAGAGACATCCCCTGTTAAGAAACTGGTCAATAATCTTTTCTATGCATTTACTTGTGTACATTTATACAAATAACTTTTATAAAAACATATGGGACCATGTTTTATATGTTCTAAGACTTCATTTTATATTGAACAATATGACTGAAGATGTTTTAATGTCAATTCATAAAGACTTTATTAGTTTTAATGGTTGCATCATATTCCATGTTACAAAGCCTCTAAAATATGTAATATTTTATCGACACTTAGGTTATTTCTAATATTTCAAAATTATAAGACAGTATCACATATTTATATTGTTTACAGGTGAAAATATTAATCAAGATAGTTTCTGAATTTAAGAATAGAATCATTTAATTTTTTGATATACATTACCAAGTTGACTCATTAACTTCTGCTAATATACATTCTAACGACAGTAGAGGAAAATTTAATTTTCATTTTACTACATCATTTTCAACTCTTTAATAGTTTTATCTACCTAATGAAATATCTCATTGTGGCTTTTAATATACATTTCCCTGATTATAATTTTTTTTGCCATTTGTTATTGGACTGTGACTTGACTAAGTCATATTCATTTCTGTTGGAGTATATATAATTTTCTTAGTTATATATGAGTGTTATATATTTTTCACATTACTTCTTTAATACAGTACAAATATTTTCAAATTATATAGTTTATGCTTTAATTGTTTTAATAGTTTAATTTATCCTAATAAAATTTTAAATTTTGACATACTTAATTCTTTTGGCTTATTCTTTCATGGCTTTTGGTTTTGATTCTTTTTAGGAAGAATTTCCGTAATCCAAAGTTACCTAAATTTACACACACACACACACACACACACACACATTATATTTTTTAATAGTAGTTTGGTTTTTAGTTCTTTAAGCCATTAGGTATTTATTATGTTTGATATGTGCTATGGTTCTAACTCACTTTTTCTATTATTATAGCCAGTTTTCCACTAATTATTGAATAAGCCATAATTTCTCAAATTATTTGAAATTCTTCATTACCTTAAATTCAACTCCCTAACCATATGATTGTTTTACTCTATTCTGTTAATTTGTTGATTTTGGTATTGCTCCACCCTAAAATGACAAATACTACAATTTTGTAAAGGTACCTAGTTTATAAGTGATTTAAATAAAATATTGTTTTGTATATAATTATCTATTTTTTTAAATAAAAAAGACAACTAGCCTGTAAAAGATTCCTATATTCCTATATCTTCAAAAAGATAATCTATTTTGAAAGAAGTGCCCTTATTTCAATCACGTGGTGATATTAGAGAGAATGCAGTAGACATGGGTAAATTAAACTCTGTGTAGCTTTTGTCATTAAGATGAATAATTTCTAGCAAGTCAAGGAAACCAGGACCACCTCCTGAGTTAGCCTGAGTAATTTCAATGTTAGTCTGTTGGCTTTCTGACATTTTCTATTTCAGTGGACTACTGAATGTTGTGGTGTGTTTCTTGGGTTTTAAGAAGGGCTTGGGACACAAACTCTCAACATAAACTTCTGCTCTAATAACCCAAAGGAAATCCTCTGAAAAAGTCCCCAAGTACTAAAGCCATTAGAAAGAAGTAATGCAAAACTAGGACATGAGCACACTAACTAATAATGAAATATGGAGAGCTATGCTTGGGGGACAGATAGCATTTCCTGCATCTAGAAGCTTAACCGTATATAGTTTAGAAATACATGTAAATACGAGTCCCTCACTTTGCTTCTGTATTAGTTTTCTATTGTCGCTGTAAAATTTACTTCATACATAGTACCTTAACCAACGTATATTTATTATCATACAATTTCAGATTTCAGAATTTAAAAATGATTCTCATCGAGCTAAAATCAAAGTGTTGGCAGGACTGCATCCCTTCTGGTGGGTCTAGGGGAGCATTGGTTTCCTTATCTTTTCCAGCTTCTAGATGCTTCCTGCATTCCTTGGCTCATGGCTTCTACTTCCATCACCAAAGTTAACAGTCATATTGCTCTGATGTTCATTTCCATCCTTACAGCTCCTCTTTTTTTCTGCTTCAGTCATCACATCTCTGATTCAACTCTTCTTTCTACTTCTTTTACTGACAGGGACCCTGTCGATTACACTGGGTTCATCTGTATATTCCATAATAATCTCCCCATTCAAGTCTCAAAATACTTAATTTACATCGGCAAAGTCCCTTTAGCCATGTAATGTAACATAATCCCAGGTTCCAGGAATTAAGATTTAGACATCTCTGGAGGGCTGTTACTCTGCTTGCCAAACATGTTTGCTTTCTGATATAGCAGCCAAAGCCACATTCAGTTGTTTGCAATCCAGAACCATAATTTAAACACTGGATTTCTAAAAGTGAGCCAAGTATGTCCAAAAGACTCCTTTGGACCTATGGAATCAGATTATTTGAAAGTGGACCTAGTGAATCTGCCATTTTTAGTCAAATAATAAAGTTGCACAGTAATTATCTGAATCCACAATTTTTATCTTGCATTTATATAAGAATAGATTTCAAGGCCTTTTTTCTTTCAAGAATGTGTCTACAATTTATATTCCCAGATTAAAGCAGATAAGATTAGAAGGTGGTTTAGTTTAATTTTTAAAAAATCATAGGCTTTAGAATCAGACTTCAGTTTGAATTCAGGGTATCATCCTTTTTAGCCAGAATCCTTCTTAGCTCTATCCACTCACACTTGTCATTGATCAGATCTCTCTCCCTCCTACAGGTGTTTCCTCATCTATAGTACAGAACAACATACCTATCTCAATACACTAATATAAAGATGAAATACAATATTTATATAAAAAAATAAGGTAACAAGGAACATATTCCAGACAGGGTAGACAGGAGTCACCGTTACCCTGTTCTTACTAGAACACTAGGTATACAAAAAAAGTTTCTTATCAAAACACAGCATAATATGCATCTCCATACAAAAATAATTGCCCCATTAACTTACTATACTCTGCTTAATTCTTCTTTTATCTCTCCCAGACTTTGCATTTTCTAACTTTCTTTGAGTCATCACAGAGCTGTTGAAATTATTTCAACCCCTCCTTCGTATCCAGATGTCTTTTCTCTCCACATTTTTTTTTCTCCAACAACTTCTGGATGCAGCTTCTGCTGCCTGTTGATTTTTGTTCAGAATTTTTGATTAAAGGGTTGTGGCATGTTAATCTGTGTAATGCATTTCTCTGTGGGTTTTTCCAGTCAGCCTCTCTTTCATCTGGACCTCCTTTAACCTTCAAAGTCTCCATTCAGGGCCAAATTTAAGGTTTAAGTCCTAGAATAAATCACATGGAGGGGGGCCTTTCCTTTCTGGTTAAAAGGAGCAAAGGAGAGGTGATAAGACATAAAGGGAAAGGGTTCCTAAGCTCAAAAGCATGAAGGCAAAAACATCATTGTTCCAGGTGTCTGACTTCTGTGCCCTTTAAAATGTGCAAGATGATTTTATATACAATTTACTATTTTGCTTTCTCAGATTCAGGACTTGTAATTGTCAAATATTTGTAACAAATAACCAATTAGTATTGTAGGCTTTCTAATGGTATTTCTAGAAAACTGTCAGTAATTTTCAAATGTTTCCTCCAAAATTTATTTTATAGTAAATCCTAAATTATTATCACTACTGTAAAATTGCAATACACATTTATAGTTGGCATCAGATGAGCTTATTTTTATTAAAGAGTAACTGAACTATATTAGCATTGAAGAAGAGACTCAGCCATGTTGCAATAATAAATACAGCAAAATAAGTAAAACATCTGGCCAGCCAGTCGATTTTGATGTATGTAAACCATGAAATTGAATGGACTAATTTTTATGAAAGATTTTTCTCTTTCTGCTTAAAAATATTGATTGTGATTTCATTTGCTTTGGAAAAATAGATTTTCTATTTTCTTTTGAATATATATGTATATAGGTCTCACCATCTATATCGGAATTAGAGAATGGGAATAAAGATACCTAGAAGGTAGGTCACTACCCATCCCGTTAAGAGTTTTCTGGTCAAATTTAGGTAACAGAATATGAAATATACCACAAAAAAATGTTCTAATCTACACTTTTAAAAATTCTTAATTCATTTGAACAATATGCAAACAAAGTCAATCTCTTTGTTCCTCTGAAAACAAGTGATCTAAACAAACTTCTAAAAAAATCAGATTACCTTCATTCCCTTAAAATTGCCCATTGAGAGTCAATAGATGCTCTTTTTGGTCAGTGTTTATAGGATTATCAATTTTACATTCTCTAATTAACTGCCTTATTTCCACTATCTTTATATGTAGGCGAAAGGCCCACAAAGTAATATCGGTGATTTTGAATTTTGTTTCTCAGTGTCTGGCCCTGTGGAGAAATGGCACGAATTATTAGTTTCTTCCTCTTAAAAAGGACAAGAGCTACCTCTTTCAACATTTCTTCCTAAGACTTTTCCAAAACTTGGAATAGAGCTATTAAACAAATGTAAGCAAATATTAAAAATATGTAATTTTATTATAGATAAATATACATTCTACATTGATTCATGCTTTGAATATTTTTCTTCTTTTACATGCTCCTCTCTTACTCTCCACATTTTTCTGGAATATAAGGTGGTCAAGATATTACTTTAAAAACCCAATAAATTCTTTCCTCAACCTGATGTTTTGCTTTCTCTTAAATTATTAAATATTAAGCACCTGCCATATACCTGGCATAGTCTAGGGGGATACAAAAAAGTCAAAAACAAGTTTCTTAGCCACTGACTCCTGTAGAAATGACTCAGTAATGATCTCCATCATAAGGTAATAAGGAACGTATTCCAGACAGGATAGACAAGAGTCACTGTTCCCCTTTTCTTTAATGTGACATCCTGTAATTTACCATTTTCCTCAAACAAATGGTAAGCTGATCTTCCAGGCAAGTTTTGAAGGATCCACTTTCCTAGAGATTATGAGCAGAGGGTATGGAGTGATGTTCATTAGCAAAAAAGAAAAACGGGCCTGCAGGGAAAGAATATCTCCCACTTTGTATTTCACTCTAATGAAACAGGCGGAGATAAAGTAGGTTGGGGGTATTTGCCGTATCATCTCACACTAAAACTGGAAGAAAGGCATCATGTTCAGTGCTGTCCTACTGTTGGAGAGAGAACACATGCTACAACTGGTTTGCTGGCTTGGAGTGAATGTAGCAGATGTCAGCAGCTCTATTGGACAAGTGAGGGAGGGATGGGATAGTGACTTGCAGAGTGCCGGTCCCCAGGGGAGGGGGCTGAGCAACAGGATCTGACACGGATACCAGGGAGAAGACATCTGCATCTCACATGTTTCTGTTTTCTCAGTGCTGCTGCCTTTGAAGGATGTGTGTACATCTGAAGTTATATTTTAGAATGTAATTTTATTTAAAAATGCAGGATAAGGTTGGTATCCATGAATTTAAGAGTTTATATAGATGTCAAGGGTCTATTCTACTAAAGTCTATGAGTATCTTTTAACAGCTTTTGCAGGTAGGGACAGTCACTCATTAAATGGATTTCTCATTTTTATTGTAATGTAATCTGTCATTCCTCTTACTTTGTAAAATTTATGCGGACACATGCATTTACACTTTTTTTTTGTCTGCCACAAACTCAGCTGTAGGAAACAGAAATGAATTTGTTAATGCTTCTTGAATGAAAGAATAAATACACAATATATTTCTCATAACAACAATGAACGGAAGTGTGAAGGAAAAGGTGAAATTTGAAAATACCTTGTAACTGTAGTTGGCAAAAAAGAAGATTAGAATGTTGAAAAAATAACAGCATACTCAAATTTGAGATCTAAGTGATGATTTCTGTATTTCCAAGTGGAGGACACTGCCTTTGTGTTAGCAGCAAATAACTGGGCCTTCTGCTATTTGCTGAGCAAATTACTGGGGGTTGAGGAGTAAGAGGCATGCAAAAATCATCTCACAGTTGAGTTGCTCTGCAAAGTTCAGTGGATGCAAGGGTTGAAAGCTCTGCCTGTCAAGGAATGAGAGAAATTCAGCAGGTTAAAAGAAAAAAGCCTGCCACCCACTGCTGCCGATTAAATAAGTATTACAGTATTGGCAGTGATACCTGGGTTTTACTCAAACTGGGGAAGAGAAAACTGAATCTTGGCAGATTAAAGCAACGATCATGCTGAAAATGTAAATACACATCCAGGGACACACACACACAGTATATAATTTTTTTCATTTGTTTCTCTTCAGGCAAATTAGAGTGCGTACTTCCCAGCTAATTACCCTTCTCCTGACTCCCAGAGGGTTGACCGCCTTCTCAATAACTTACAGGTGACCTTTTTTTTATTTTTTTGTTTTTGCCCTGCCAGTTCTGCTCTGTGTTTCAACCAGAAAGGCAGATAGCCCATTTGTATCACATTATACATGGCAGTTGGGGGAGTCAGTTATATACTTCTATGAAAGGCACAAAAAACTCAAGCTATTGTATTTCATTACCAACATCATTTTCAGTTCCGGAAGAAAGGGCTTTTGTAGTTTTTAAAGATAACTTTTCGCTATTCCATTTGCCTCATTTTGAGGAATTTGGAGACATTTGCTGCAGAAAGTTTAAAGAGATTATAAAAAAGTATAACTCTCAAATATGCTATCTGTTTCTTGAATTTAGAGGAACAGAGAAAAGCAAAAGACAAAATGAAACAACAATAGCAAAAGCCACAGAATTTGAGACAACTTTAGTCATTCTGCAAATGATGGAATTCTTTTCTCTCCACAGTTAGCCATCCCATTTTGAATGTAGTGTGAGGCTGTAGATGCATGTGATTAACTAAGAGAAGATTGTGAGATCTTCTTTCGAAATTGAATATATTACAGTTATCTCTTGAACAATGCAGGGGTTAGAGGTGCCAATACCCATGCAGTTGAAAATTCGTGTATAACTTTTGACTCCCCCTAAAACGTGACTGCAGTTGTCCCTTGATATTCATGGGGGTTGGTTCCAGGACCCCTGAAGATATCCAAATCCATAAATGCTCAAGTCCCTTATATAAAATGACAGAGTACAGTACATACTATTGGCCTCTGTGGATTCCCAACCAGGGATCCAAAGTACTGTTTTTGAGCTGGAGTCAGTTAACTCTAAGGATACAAAAACCCAGGATATGAGAGCTGGACATGTATTGAAAACAATCAGCAAAGAAGTGGATTTCACAGTTCAACCTTCATTGTTCAAGGGTCAGCTGTGCTCCTTTGTTTGTGGGCATGTGGACTTTGACCAGGTTGGTGGGAGAGCACTGGCTTATGGAAGCTAGTTTTGGGTATGCAGTATGTAGGCAGCCTCTACGAGAGCCAGAATATTGTTTCAAAAGGAAAGTGTGTGTTCCCAAGAGAGCATAGCTTTGCCCCATTGTGTAAAGTCTTAAAAACTTTACACAACTTTTATTCAGCGTTTTGATATGTTATGGAATCAGCTGGTTCATCAGGGTTGAGAAGAAGGGCTCCTTGTACTTTGGCCAAAACTAGCCACAGATACTTTTCTGTCTCTGAGACAGACCCATAGTTGACAGCCATTCAGTCACCTGCTAAGAGTTACGAAGCTGCTCACCCAAATGTGGCGTGTGCTGACTTCAAAATCAAGAAGTTGCTCTATAACAATAAGAGCTACAAGAGGTAGTAATGAGTCCTTTACCTTCTAGGCAATGTCCTGACATCCCAGGTCAATTGATCCCCAGAAACTTCAGAGATAGTAAGTTTCTATGTTTTCATGGATTCCATTTCTCACCCTCTTAAATGGGACTAAGACTTCCACTTCTTCATGCTCTCCAAATCCATGCTTTCAAGGATGTGGACCTGTAGGCAGTTCTGTGGATTATTAAATGGTTAGGTTCTCTTCCAACTAAATTGTATCTCAGAGCTGAGACAATCCTGAGGTAAAGTAACAAAAGTATAAATTTCTTCAAAATGACAGCAAAGTAGGTATTGGGAAAAGAGCACACTTCAGATCAACAAATGCATGCCGGGTATCGAGGTTTTACTCATTTGTAGCATCCGTTGCGATTGAAATCTTTATCTGATTATGTTCATTGATAGTTCTCTGCTTCTCTCCAAAACCCGTCTACTTCTGCTCTGTCTGAGGTGGAGTGCTGGAATTACTGTCTTTGCAAATTTCATATCTTTGATGTGATGGTAATGTCTGTGATTCCACTAGGAAGGCGATTGTTCTCATTTACGTTGAATGTAAAAGAAGTCCCAGAGACTACTATATAACGCTTCCTATTAAAACAGCCCATGCTCCAGGGAGCTAAAGCAGAAGCCTGTCAGTTGCCAAGGACATACTTCAACTATGAATTCAAGAATTGAGAAAGTAGCATGTGATATTTTTGGGAGTCCTGCAGGGTCTATTATGATATAAACAAATACTACAATACCATTTATTACTATGCCTTATAAGCTGTGGGTCTCTGGGTTGCAGTGGCTTTCTACATACATGGAAATTAATAAGAGCTCAGAGCCACAGGAAAGAAAAATAAATAAATCTACAGATTTTCTGAGTAGTTTCCCATTTCCTATCGTATAGAAGAAGATTCACAGAACACTATTTGCAATTGTAAGTTACATTCTCAGAGTTCTCAGGTTTCTTCTTTGTTTAAGGGTCTGTGAGTCCATAAAATAATTTGTGAATAGAAATTATTGAGATGTCACAAGTCCCAACCAGGACTGGTTATAAAAATCAAGTAGGACCTCAGCCGGATACCCATCTATTTTTGTCTTACAACCCCTTAGATCAGTGATGCCTTGTCAAATAACTCTGCCAGTTGTATTATTCAGGGTACTGTGGTAGACTGTGGTCTCTCATGCCCCTACACTCCAATCACCTCTGAGTTATTGCTCTGCATCTCTGCTATCTTCTCATTCTTACCCTCCCAAGGAGACCATTTCAACTGCCCTTTCTCCCCCTGCAGCTAGTAAAATAATGTTTAGAAATGCTTACACTCTCCTCACCAATGTCTTTCAAAAGAACTTGGCACAGAGAGGGGGCCTTTTAGGGACTTTATGGGGTCATAGTTTGTTTACGAAAATGATGAACAAGAAAATTTCGCTCAATTATTCTAATCTCTCATAGTATTTGATTCCTTAATCTACCAAGTGGGTTTTGTCACCTTAGTGATGTCATAGGGACTATGGGGTCCATCTTTTAGCTGCTAAATCAACACATGGTCTCTAGAATTTGGAGTAAGTGCACTCATATTGCAAAAGTCAACTTGATCTAAAAATCACATTCTACTCTCTTTCACCAATCTTATACTCTCCAGATCTATTTTCAAGTATTCATCAGAATTTTGCAAATTAAATTGGCAGAGTCCACTAATTGTTTTATTATGTAAACATCTGGGAGCTGCTTTTTGTTATAGAAATAGAGACAAAAGGAGTAGAAGTGGAGAGGAGTCACGAAAAAGATTTAGTTCTTATTGTAACTATCAGCTGAGGAAGTATTAATGTCTTCAAGAAAGGCAGGAGTTCTTTCACAGAGGCAGTTTTGTGGTGACTGCACATCTCAGTAATCCATGTTCACTTCCTTGTGCCCTGTAGGTCTGTCTCTATTTCAGAATCCCATTCTTTTCTGATTAATGTCTTAACTTTCACAGAAGATATTAGGAGAGACTGTGAATTTAACTCATTCTAGAGTACATCAACATTTAAGCTTGAACTTTGCATTTGGATTTTCATTAATTTGGTGGTGCAGCTGCTAAAAATTAGAATTCTTTTATCCTAGTTCTGGAAAATTCCCAGGTTTTAGTTATTATTATTTTACAAAGTATTCAGGGATCACAGCATGTCATTCTCTCTCCCCACCCTCTCTTTTATTTGTTTTATTTTTTTTAGCTGTGCAGAGCTATGCACAGCAGCCAATCCACATTCAGTCCTCAAAATCTCATGACCTTACTTTTCTACATCAGCCACCACTCATATTCCTCGAATCAACCCTCAACGAGCACTTAATTTCAGGCTCTCACCAGTGAGAACTTAACTTTCGATTGCACCTAATAGCCCTTCCTTGAATATTAAGTGTATTTTTACTTAGCTAGATAACCAATACCAGATTATCTGATTTCCCTGAAGGATTCTTGCCTGCAATCCACACCCTGTGCCAATTTCTAGACCAGTCAGGGGTTTGTAATGCAGAAATCAAAAACAGACCCCTGCTAATTTTAACGGGAAAGAAATTTTTACAAAATAACCGAAGTAGGTCATAGAATCCCTTAGAAGAACCAACCAGACATGGAGAAAGAAACTAGAGAAGCTGGATGTAGAGTAACCAACTCACCTTGGTTTGCCTCGCCCAGTTTTAGCCCTGAAAGTCCCATGTCCTTCAAAACCCTCAGTCCTGGGCAAACTAGAGCAGGTGGTTACACTATCTGGTGGCTGCAATACCAGCTCAGGTCATGTCACAGGGACAGCTGGGTTATGTTGCATTGTCCCCACACTGGATCTTGGAAACTGTCACTGATTCCATTGTGATCACCAATCTTGAAATTACCTCCCTACATAAATTCTAGATACCTCAGCAAGGCTATTTTGACCACTGGCTGCAGATTCAATATTTACATCCAGGTCATCTGCTTTGATCTCTTACCTGACTTACTAACTGCAGAAAGTTACCTTTTGTGAAATTTTTAGCTTCTCATGTTTAGCGGTCTGGCCCTTGGCTCTCATTAGAACTTTCATGAGACTAGGTAGGTAGGGGATGGGGGGCATCAAGGAGGGAAAACCCCAAAATGCTCAACCCATACCTTTGACATCTTTGGGCCACTTATTGTGGCGGTATTTGGCACTGTTATTTTCAATGAGCATTGTTTAAATCTTTAAGAAAACATAAAATACAAAATTAAGATTAAGTTGGTAATAAGGTATTTTCTATAATTTTTCCATAACATAGAAATAAATTTCAGATTTTGTAGCTCTTAGAGATACTCATGTAAAACTGATGATTAGTTGTGTATGTATTTTTTTCTCTTCCTTGACATTTAGTTGTCACATGGTGCTAGAAGGCTGAAAAGAAAAAATATATATATTAAAAGCCTTTTTATTCTTTTTGAACTTCTAATCAGTTTTCATGAAATTGTTAAGCTATTGGTCAGGCTGAATAAAGTACAGGTTATAAGAAATAACCTTCCTAAACAGCCTAACTTTCACTTCATAAACTGAAATAGAATAGTGACTTTTACATAAATATTGTCTTCAAAAACTCTGGCAAAAACACCTGTGCTCAATTTCCACATATTTCATACTCTAAGACTTATATGTTGTTGACTTCAGGGAAAAAGAGTATAAATATAACAACAAAAATGACATACATGGTTTTAATGAAAAATATGTACCTATATCTATATGTATATTTATCTATGTCAGTCTTTAAATTCAAAAATTGGATAATTTTATAAAATTGCATTAGATAAAATATATCATTTATTCAGTTCAAATGAAATAAACTTCTTTAAGCATGAAATCATGAATATTAATAAAACAAAGATGATTTAATGACTTTAAATCTTCCTACTTGGTGATTTTTGTAAAAAGAGTCTCTGATAACCCCAGCTCGACATTTTCAATCATAGGGTCCAAGTGAGCCAAAAGTTGTCATTGCCACTGTGTTATCCATTGCTGACCTCCAGTTTACATCTGAGAGATGTAGGTGACTTCACCCTTTGCCTTGGAAGACCAAAGGTGTTTATAAATAACTGTTTTTTAAGTACCTTCTTCACAGAAGATCAGAAGAATGCACATTTATTATTGTACTCATTTTGTGAATTATTAAATGAAATAGCGAAGACAAGTTTAAGACATCAAGTATGAGATAGAGCCATTAAATGTCCAACAGCACAGGCTGTATTTTCTTTTCATCAAATTCTGACAGTTTTAGTGTCTACAATATCATGGCCCCTTTGGGAAGAGCTCATATATTTATGCTGAATTAAAGGTTTCAAATATCAAAGTGTAACCCACTAACAGATAAATATCTATTATTAATAAACCACTTAATATGTTGTACCTATGTGGGCATATCAACTCTCAATTTTTTACCTTTGTTTTAACTGAGGAATCAACATAGCCACTTGATATGGTAAAAATAATGATAAAGAAGGCAGAAAAGATATGCTAAATACTTTCCTTCTATTAATCCTAAGAGCAGTTTTTCAATTAATTTTAAAGCATTTAACCTGATAAAGGTCAAATGTTTTAGGTCAATCTTGTTGGCTTAACTTATTTCCTGAAAAAATACAAATCCATGATATTTTTATATAAAAGTGAAAAATCAGTTATAAGATTATGTGAACAATAGTATATCGAAAAATAGAAATTATAGAAAGTATAAAAGCAATGATTAAGGTCTATTTTATTTTAGCAGACTTAGCTCAAAAAAGAAATAAAGTACAGAGAAGGTGAGAATTTGCTTACAGAGAGACTTCAGTTCTTAAGGTCAAAGTAAAACATATGTTTTCTTTCCATGAATTTATACTTTGATACCTAATTTTTATTGAAATTTTCTTACTGGGGCATCTTGGAGACCCAGGTGCTTAAACTTGCTCATCTCATTTTTTTCATAATTCCCACTGAATTACCAAAATGACCGTATAGAAAGGAAAATTGATAGCAGAGCTGGAAATTAGGGAAAGATGACATCTCTGTGCCTGAAACTTTGAATAAATTTGAGGAAGATTTAATTCAGAGCATATCATACTAAAAAAGTCAACGTGCACATGAATCACAACATGAGAAGAAATTCATTCCTGGAGTTAGTGGGAAGGACAGGGCTGAAACTGCAGAAACAGAAGGGAAGACAATTTTCAACCTTGGCTGCACATTATACTACCTGAGAAAGTTTTTAAAAATGGTTATATTTAGACTTCATCCAAGAACAGCTAAATCATCATCTTGGTTGGGGAGACAGGTGAGGTTGTGTGGAGTTTTTTTTTGAGTGTGTGTATAAACATTCCAGGTAATTCCATTTGTATAGAAATAGTTATCAACCTTTGGTCTAGGAAGCAAACATCAAATATACCTGTGTTTCCTGAATAATACAGGGTGCCACTCCACAAAGCCCAGCTGTTAATCTCATGCTCAGCTTATAATTGATGTTGGAGGCAGTCTAAGCAAAGCTGAAGGCACTACTATAGCAGTATGCCCGTGAAAGGAGGTGGAGGAAGTTTGGGCATGGGCCCATCAAGTATTTGTTATAAAATCTGAAGGTTTTATAACAAGTGCTTGAGGAGGAAAAATAAGATGATAAAATATTAACTATATTGGGCAAAATAACATAAATGAATTACAAGATCTCATAATAAAACTCACCTGAGGAGGCAGAAAAACACTGTCATGCTATTTCTAGAAGTAAATTATAAGCAAAAGTGTTAATAATAAAAGATACACCAGGCAAATGAAAATGTACCATTACTAGCAGTTGCAGTGCAATATCAGTGTCAGATCAAATGAAATTCAAAGCAAAATCTACTGAAAGGAACAGTGAAGAGTCATTTTATATTGATAAAGTTTGGAACCTACTAAGAATTGTCAACACTCTTCAATGTCCTGAATAATCTCATTTAAGAATGCATTGTGGGAAGCCATAAGAAAAAAAAAGAAATTTTCAACTTTGAAAAAAATATCAAATAATGAAGACTTAAATACTTCTGTCACTTGTATTCTTGACAGATTTCTTTTTTAAAAAGAAAACAAATTTCAGATACCTGCAATTTATTTGAGTGTTGTATTCATTATTCTAACACCTCAGAGTTGCATGGTTGGAAAACAAACATCAGAATAAAAAGCATAAACTTGGTTGTTAAAATGGATGTTTCATGTTTAAAATCTCATTGAGTTACATACTTAAGATACTAGAGCTAAGGAAACTTTCAAGAAAAATAAATTTTAAATATCTGGTGCTCCTAAACTTATATTTTTCAGACAACTTATACCCTAAAATTTACATTTTAAATAAAAAAATGCAAAAATTTAAAATGAATTCACTAATTCACCATCTACTTGTAAAATTGTATAAAATCCATTCATTAGAAAACCAGGACTGTAGGATGTTTATGTCATTTAATGACTGTACTGTTAAAATAAGTCATCAAGAAAAAAAATAAGCCCAAATTTTCAAAATAGTTATAGTATTTCACATTTAAAAAAAATTCTGATTTTGACTTTTCTAATAATTATTCATAATAGAAAAAGAAGAAAAAGGGATACCTGGGGGTAGGGAGTGTTAATGTTTTTCATTTGTGATCTTCAGAAAACTGTAAGCCTCTCAGAAATCTTCATATTCACCAAGGCCCCAGAGCAATATGACATCTTGGTGGTAAATTATCATCTAGGATGAATCTGAAAGAATTAACACATACCTTAGCCATATATGAGAAAATTTTGGCCAAGGATTTCATGAAACTGTGGCACTCTTGGAATGCTGAAAGGGAGCATTATCCAGAAGACAGTGGATCTAAGAGGACGCAGAAGACACAGATCTCACTCGCAACTGGGAGGCCACATCAGAGACCATGGACATTGGTAGTCGATGCTAGTGCAGGATGCTCAAAGACTGGACAGGATGGACTACTCTTCAAATGCTACCAGCACAGGGTGCTCCAATAAAATGAAGTGCAAAGCAGAAGAAGCCAGGAAGAATGTAGGGTAAAATAACAGTGCACGCTTTAATAGGTTTTTCACAAACATTTACAGTCACTTCATCAGCACCACAAAGTATAGAATATTTCCATCCCCAAGAAATTTCCCTTGTGTCCCTCTATAGTGTCTACACAGAATTTTAACTAACGTAACAAAAACAAGACCAGTTAAAAATTGCAGAAGAAAAAGAACAGAATGATGAAACAAAAAGGGTGGTAAGAAGAAGGACACTAGAAAACAGAATGATTACAATATTAACAGATTGGGGGTAGGCTGTCAAAATATTTTAATTTTTTTGCATATATGATCTTTATTATTACATTGAAAGTTGAACCTATTGGTTCAACTCTATGTTGTAACACTGAAGTACTGTGGGCTTTGTTAAGACAGTAATATAATAGTCCTTGAGTTAGACCCATGCCTTATGTTTTATCTCAGAACACTATCATCACTGAATCCCAGTGTACTGCTAGAGTGGCATATTGGAAACTGAGTGTCTGAAGTTAATGACTGCTTGGGTATCAGTTCCAACTATAGTGCCCTGATCATCTTGCCAAGCTTCTTTCCTTGGTATCCCACATGACCTTTAGAAACTGATTCAACTTGCAACATGTTTGCTTCATGTCTATGATACAGGATATTCAAGTGTGAGTATGATTTTTTTCATTCAGTATGAAGATAAGAAAAAAAAATCTAAGAGAATTTAAACTGCAAAAAGATTATAGTTATAGAAGTAGCAATGCTTGACATTTCTGCATCAGCCTCTTGCCAATTGAGTGGTAAAGCATCAGCCTGCCTACCTCATTCACCTGATTTTATCAGTCTCTATCAGTTGTTGCTTTGTTTTGTTTTGATTTCCACTTTTAGATTTTCTTCTCTATTAGTTTTTTTTAAACTTCACCTCTGATAAACTAAATTGTTCCTAAAGATAAAATGTGTCTTTTTAATTTTAAGAATAAATAACATTTGACAATGAAATCAAGGTCACCTTAGATATAATGGTATCCACTTAATCAAGAGAGAAAAGTTTTTTACACCACCTGAAAGCTCCAAACGTGTATATTGGACGAGGTCAGAGAGCGGACATGACTGTCAGTTGACCTGTAAGCTGGAACCAAGTACTGGACAAGCAGAGGCTGCTCACTCCCTCTCTTGTCCTTGGAATGGATATTTTGCCCACAGTTATTATAGCCAGAGGTTTCAAGGATGCAGATTTGAGAGAGGGAAGTTATGTTGAGACCATCTAAACTGTGTACATGACTGAACCCCATTAAGATTTTATATACATTTTTAAGTTTTCTAGGGTGGTTTTGATGATCTACTTGTCCTGCAGTCATCCGGGATGAGCCTTGTGTGTATGTTCTCTAGCTTGTTAGACCTACCATCTGCTCATCTGCTGTGCTCTGCATCTCTCGCTCTTCTGGCTCTCTTTGTCTTCTGTGAACTGGGGACAGTTTGCGAACCAATAGCTTGTTTGTAAATAGAATGTTTTCTTTTTCCATAATTAATGTCAAATCACAGTATAAGGAGGTTTTGGGGAAAACAGTACTTTCTTTTAGTAAAAGTATTTTTTTTCTTATACATCTCTTTTTAAAGCATTTTATAATTATTAAGTATTAAAGTGTTAAATTATCCACTAAAAAAAAGCTAGTACATCCCACCAAATTAATTCTAGTGATATGTACAGATATAAAAATCTCTCCTCACAAGATCTTATGAGACAACTATAAAACATTATTCTCAGTGTAAAGGAATGAGTTATATTTTCATCAATTTATGACATCAGTTAATTCCTTTATTTATATGTTGAATGCCCAATCTGGGAGAGATAATGTTGGTATAAAAACAAATATAATGCATAATTTTTGTTATTGACATACCTATGAAAAATGTGGGAAGCAAAATTAAGTTCTTCTCAGACAGAAAGGCACAAGGTAAAATTCAATGCAATTCAAGGATTAGGTGCAGGAAAGTCACAATTATTCATTGAATAAACATTATAGCATATAATAAGAGTCAGGGAGAAATTTGTCAGGATTGGAATAAACTGAAATGTTACATATAGAAGAGAAAGGGTTGAGTTGAGTCTAAAAGAATGGATCAGAAATGTCAAGTACCAGAAATGTCATTTTTTTGATAAGTACCAGAAATGTCATTTTCAAGTAAAATATAGGATTTAAAAGTTCCTAACAATAATTGAGCATCAACACATCTTTATAAATGTATTATGTAATTAGTATATGGCAGGCATTATAGTCATTTTGCTGGAGAGGAAATTAGGGCTCCTTGAGAGCAATTATATTGCTCAAGCTCCTCTAGGGCAAAACCTCTTCCTTGAGTTAAGGGCACCCTGTCATTCTGGGGTAACCAAGTGAAGAAAGATATGGGATTGAATTACAGAATACTAAATTTTATTGACCTAAAGTTTTCATACTATTAGTTTGAAATAAGCAAAAAGGGTTCTTTCAAGAGATTGTCTTTGTATGAAGCACATTTACACCTTTCTTAATCACTTCTCACTCTCTCTGCTTCCTATGTCTATAACTTCCATATTAGTATTGAGCAGTGAAGACATCCTTCAGGCTTTCAGATTTGTCCTGTGAGGGCAGAGGCATATGTCATTGGTCCATCAGTCTTGTAGACATCTAGTGCATTGCTGTGATGTATCTCTTAAGAGGTATAGGTAGCAATATATAGTGTCACCAATAATACATTATTTTTTATGATATGAGGAAAAGTAGTCTCTGGAATAACTGACTGGGTTTGAATTCTTAATCCTTCTTACTTTCTCTTTGAGTTAGGTCATTAACCTCTCTGTGCCTTAGTTTCTAAATCAGTACTTGCCTGAGGGGTTTATTATATAGAGTACATGTTACCATAAGATTCTGTTTTTTTTTTTCAACTCCTACTATACTATGTACTGCATGCTCAATAACTATTAGTCATTTTTATTTTGGTTATTAATAAATATGTGAAGATTAAAAAGAATGCTAGATGTAAATAAAATGTAAGATGACTGATTTATATTATTCACCATAAGATAGGAAGAGGAATGGTTATCTTTGGTGAGAAACATTTTACGTAATCCGTAATAATTCCTGAAAATACCATTAATATTATTAATAATGATAGCTGCCTTTCAATGAATGGTTATAATATGCCAAGCACAGACTAAGCTTATTTGTAGATAATGTACAAAAATGGTTATCTGTGTTATGAATATGTTTTGAATAATTTTTCTCACATCACAGTTGTGTTTTACAATGATTTACAATGAATACGTATTACTTAATTTAAAAAAGTTTATATAGTCTTTCTAACTAATAAGGGATATATGACACTTCTGAACTATAACTCATTGCCCTTTACTTTGTGACATGGTACTAAATACCTGTTGAATTTTTCACCACAAATGTTGTCATTCAGTGGTGATTAAAAGGCCCACTCTTCACAAATTTTGTAAGTATATAAAGGTCCTTTTATAAAAGATGCAACTCTGTGTTACTCTCTACATTGGGTATGAATGTAGATATTTGTTTTTGCTGGGAAACCGAACATTTTTTAAAGATGTGTGAATTTACAATTTATTATGTGGATGAATGATGTTTGTACATTATATTCTTTTTCTTTCTAAAATTTACAGAAGGACAAAAAAATAAATTTCAACTCTTAAATCAACCGTGAGTACTAGAATAAAAAATTATGGCATTTTCCAATAGTGCTTATTATATATGGAAAAATAAAAATGGAAACAAAATATATGTTTGTGAATATTAAACAAAGCAAAGCAGAGATAGAATAATTTCCAACCTGGAGGTGTTAAGGTATGGTGGTAGTGAATGGGGGGCAGGGAGATGGGGTGCTATAAAACCAAGATATACATTGAGAATATCAAAAAGTTTTTATTACTAACAAAGCATTGAATTATAAAATGAACCTTATTTTGAAGAATATCAGTTTACTTACTGTTAAAATAGAGAACTTATATTTCAATTAAAATAATTTTCACTCTCTTAGACTTTCTATATATTTTTCATACTATTAATACTTATATGTAAAGATAAATTGACATGTATTCCATATGTACATGTATACATGTCTGTTTACATATATACATGTATATATGCATGTATCATATGCACAAGTCAAACACAGAAGAATGTTATGTGCATGTTCTAATATTACAAAAGAGTTAAAATGTCTTTAGTTCAGTTTTCTGCTCAAATGACACTTTCTTAGAGAGAAGTTCCATGAACATTCTATTACAAACCTATCCTGCCATTCATTCTTTATCAACTCACCTCACTTGGTTTTTTTCAAAGTGCTGATCACTATCTGAAAGCCTTCTTTCCTTCATTTATTGGTTGTTTGTTTATTCTCTGTTTACCTCAAACTAAAATGTGAGATTCCACGGAATCTTTTTCCATAGCAAATCATTAGCTCCCAGAATGGCTCTAGGGTCACAGTGGATGCTCTATAAATGTTTGTTGAAGGAACAAATAATGAACCAATGATTGAATATCAATGCATAAACTATAATTTGAAAATCTATGCTATATTTCTTGTGTCACCTTTCTTTAAATATTTAAGGTATATTGGTGGAATCTTTAATTACTCAATACTTTATTGTTAAGGAAAAATATTAATGAGGATACTTCACTGCTTGCATTATTTCCCACCCCATTCATTGTAAGCATAATGAGAGGAGTTTTATATAGATCCAGTCTAAAAAGTTTAACATGTGTTCTGTGAAGCACAGGGACAGTGGACCAGGAAATCTAAAAGAGAATAGGTCGTCTATGCAAATGTGGAGAATACTGTGGTTTGAGAGGTAACTGACCTAATTGATAATGTGTTCAAGGCCCTTTTTTGGTTTTACTTGATTTGGTATGTTCAAGGAAGACCATTGTAGAGCCTACAAAGAAGGAAAACACATAGGCTGCGTTCATAGTAGATGATCTGAGAGTGGTGGCATATTATGTAAGCACTTGCAAAGATTTTGGCTTTTATACTGAGTTAAAATAAATGCAGGAGAAAGACATCAGAAATAGGTCAGGAGATGCTTATACTAACCTTATTACCTTTCACCTGGATTATTATGAACATTCCCTATCCTCCTTAATTGTCCTTTCTATTCCCTTATCTCAAACCATGGAGATAAGGTAGCAACACAAAGAGAGAGAAAGAGGAAGACAGTCGAAGAAGAGTCTCCCTTGAGGTAACCAGTCTGGCAGGAACACACTGGTGACAGAAAAGAGCTTCAATTTAAGAAAAGCTGGATTCATTTGATTATGAAATTGAATTATAAAATGAACTACCTTATTTTATAGAATGTCAGGTTACTTACTCACTGTTAGAGAACCTATATTTCAATTAAAATAATTTTCACTATGTTAGACTTGCTTTTCCATATACTGTTTATACTATGTATATTTATATGAAAAAATAAATTGATATATATGCATACATACATGTGCATGTATACATATCTGTTTATATATTTACATACATGTATATATGCATTTATCATATGCATAATATATCATATGCATAAGTCAAACACATTGGATTGGACTAATTAGTAAATGAACTGTTCTTGTGACTATAATTGACCAGATGCTTTTTTATTTCCTGAGAAAGGACATAATAAGTTCCAACCAATATTTCATTTTAGGGCAGAGGGTTTGAATAGAGAAAATAATATATTGTGTTTGTTTTCTCCCCCATTATTTTTTAATAGACTGGCTAAATGAAGATTGTATGTATTTGTGTGATGCTCTTTTCCTTCAAAAAATGCTGCAAACTGAAAAAAGCTGGGGAGTTCAAAGTTCTGGAAACCGCTGTAGTAATAAAACTACATTTTCCCTGTATTTTCCAAAATCTGAATATAAAACCCTAAGAAAATGCTTTTGAAAAAAGTAAATAGATAAAGTGAAATGAGTAAAATCCTTCAAAGCAGATACTGGACCAAGAATCATCTCCCAGCTTTTTCAGTTTCTAGCAGACCACTTCATATCTTAGCTCCACGCTTCTTTTATCTGTAAATGGCAGTTAACATTTATATTACAGATATTTTTGAGGAGAAGAGTTTATATTCTTTAAATATATATATATATATATATATATATATATATATATATATATATACACACTCCTTGGTTCAGTAACTGAACATGAAGTAGGTGATTAATAAACATTCACTTAATATTAAATATTTTAAAATTTTACTTTTTCTTTCTATTCAGACCTTGGTTATACTCAGTTGAAATAATTATACCTTTCATTTCCTGGAAAATTATTATCAGTGGTATATATAAGGTCCATCTCTTGATTGATTAAATGTTGTATTCTCTTTAAACTGCATTATGCCCTCTTCTCATTCAATATTTACTTTTTGAAACTATTTTGTATCTATCATTTTGTTTGTATATGCTTTTATAAAACATCTCTTGTTATTTGAGGGTACATATAATTTTAATTTACACATAAGGTGATACATTATAGATTTCACATCTTTTTTTACTTTTTCACTCTGCATTATTTTCTTCTTCAGATGCATTTGTGTCACAGTTTGAGGACTATTCCTTTGCTGCATTAGTATACACCTGCCATAATTTGCTAATATATTTCCCTAGTAACAGACAATCACATTGCTTCCAGCACTCCATCACCCACAAATGAGGTTGTGGTTAACATCTACATGTACATCTCCAGAAAGACCGATGTGAGCATTCTAGGGGGACATATGCCCAGGTGTAAAGAGATACATATTAAAATTGACCTAATGCCATCCCATAATTGTCTGAAATGGCTGCACTTACCTGTAATGTAGGAAGGTTCTCATATTTCAACATCCCTGTCATTTTGACTTATCCAACTTTCTAATACTTACACTTGAGAAGTCTAAAGAGGTATCCTCTGTTTTAATTTACTCTTTTCTAATGTGCTTTAGAATCCAGTTATTTTTAATGGTTCTAATTTTGAAAATTGCTTTAATATAACCCTTTCTCTTTTTTGTTGTTGTTCTGGATAATGATCTGTACTTCTTTGCACATTCTACATAGTCAGCCCTTGATTTTTTTAATTGATGTAAAATTGATAGGTAACATTATATAAGTTTCAGATATACATTATAATTTGATATCTGTATACTACAAAATGATCAGCACCAAAAGTGTAGTTTTTAACACTGAAAACATTTCTCTCAATCAGCTAAAGGGAAACTGTATGGCATTGTGGTAAAGAACATTCTTTGTTTAACCATCCAGATGATCTTGAACAGTTACTTAACCTCTTCAGTTGTTGTTTTTAATTCAACAACAAAATGAGCATAATACAAAAGGTTTGCAGCCCACAGTAAGCATTATATCGGTACCAGCTGTTATCATGTTTCTTGCCCTTACTGATGTTGTCCTTTGTTTAAGAGAAATCCCATTTTAAAAAACTGTAATTGAATTCCCCATAGTTCAATTTTTTTTATTTTGCTTAGAAAATCTTTTCCCACTCCTATATCACAAAGATAATATAGTACATTCTCTTCTATTAAATTTATTGCTTGACCCTTCATTTGTGGACTTTTAATCTATCAGATCTATCACTATTTCACCACTGAATGTAATATTAGAAAACGATCCAGTTTTCTTTTTCTTCAAGCTGAGCCAGTTTTGACAGTCTCAACTTCTAAGCCCTATTGATTTGTGGGACTACTTGACCATTTACCTTTCAAAAATATAATAAACAAAAAACCCTGTAAACTCAGAGTAGAACAATAGCTTTTATGTTAGTGTTGAAATGGAGAATAAAACAGAATAATCATGGAAGAGCCTCTGGGTCTATGGTTTAAGTCTCTCCCCAAAATCAAGGATTTTGTGATCTATATTTTCTGTTTCTTTTATTTTAAATAATTAGTTTACCCCCTATAAGGTAATCCTGTTCTCTTTTTAAAGGAGTTTGATTAAATATCAAGTAAGCCGATGCATGTATTAGTAGTGGAATTGTTATTGAGAAGACTATGATTTATTTTTAAGACTTCTTTACCTTCTTTTTATATCTAACCTTGCTATAATCTAATTTAGTTATTGGTAAATATAAACGAGATTTTATTCTATCAAGGACAAAGTGTGTCTCATTCACAATCACTATAAATATCATTTAGGGGGTGGAGGAAGAACAGAAAGAGGAACAAAATGGTGTTGGGTTAAAAAGAGCATGGATTTTGAAAACAGATGCCTGTAAGATGTGAATGGCTCCTTGATTCTTAATTTACTTATCCACTCTGATACTCAATTTTATTTTCTCTACTACTTATATTTGTCATGTCATTTAAATGAAGGAACATACCTTTGAAGTTTCTAACTAAATTTTTGATAATAAATAGTCACTGTATGTTAATCTTCCCTCTTTTTCTTTTTTAAATATAAAATTAGAAAGTCAATTTATAATTAAACATGCAATTTTTTAATACAAGCTAAGTTTTAACTGCCTTCTACTCTATATTTCATAAATTTGCATCATTTATACTTTTAAGTCGTCACGTAAAATGAAAAAAAAAAAGAAGTCTTTGCATGTCTGCTTCTAATAGGAAATTAGCTGAATCTACAAACAGAAATCCTTGAATTGTGTGTTGAATACTAAACAAGCTTTCACACATTGGCTTCTTTGGTGCCAGGTAATTAGAATTTGTAATTTGGTCTTAATTAAATTACAGACTACTCAAAGACCTTGATCACTGGCCTTTTGGCTGCCTCCACCCTCTCTGAAAGAAAAAAAAAATAGACTTTAAAAATATACCCACTGAATTCTTCTTCATTGCCCCAAACCCCATTGGACCCCAGTAGACATATATTGGGTACAATGTCAACAAATGTCAAATGTGCCAATTAAAATCAGAGGTTCTCTCAACTACCAAAAATATATATATTTTTTTAACTTCAGCAGCAGAGATAGTGACTGGGTGACCAATTGAGCCATTCTTGTGTCCAACCATCTTTCCAACAGCAATATGCTTGATTTTCAAACCCTCCTAGGCCGTGCCCTTTTTTTTTTGGCTTTCATCTATTTTTATTCCTTTCTGTTTTTTCTTCTCTGGTTTTTGATTTTTTTTTCTTTTGGTTGGAGAACTTCTGATCAGTATAAGAACAACCTAGAAGCTTTCTATTTTGCAGTTAGTTAATGAGATTGTTGCTGCCTTTAGATTCTAAAAGGGGATTCTTCAATTTATTGGGTAAACTCAAAATCAACAGAATTTATATTCCATTAAAACTTTATGAGTCAGTGAAAAAAAGCAGCAGACTCAGGGTCAAACATGTAAAATTAAACCTAACTCTAAAGATTATTAATTGTATGACTGTATATTTGCCAGTTTTCTCATCTATAAAATGAGGATAGCAACAACTGCCTGCCTACCTCACAAAACACATATAAAACTAAACTAAGAGCCATACATATAGGAAAAGGGAAAACTCAATTTTTTTTAAATTTAGAATGACACCATAGCCACTGTCCTATGTGCGGAGAGACAGATGAAATGTAAATTTCAAGGTATATGATTTTTGTAATTTTTTTCACAAGGGTATTCATAGGGATGAAGACAATTTCACAGCTGACTACAATAATTAATATTAACTTTTGAATATCTGAACATAAGATGATTATAGACCCTATATTGCCACCACATCCCATTACAGATACTATAAAATGGCAGCAGGGGGTGGGGACAAAACCTGAACTCTGTCAGCATGCTAAGGCAACGGCAATGTCCTCTGCACAGCTATGGCCATGACTTTGAATATTGCTGATGATTCATCCCACTTAAGGCAGTTAAACTGAAAGAAATAAATGAGACCAGCATTTGGTTGGCCTTATTATCACTAGAAAAACTAAAATTCATTTAAAACCTTGGTAATATATGCTTTAAAAAATCTGCAATCAAAGGTAAAGGAACCTGTTATTTAATCCCATATAAATGCAAAATATAATAATGCATAGAGGCATTATATTTTTTCATTGGTCAGATAATATCCAACTTCATAATCAAACTTCTTTCTTTTTTTTGATTGTTTTAATTCATGAAACAAATCATGGTGGTTATTCATGTACTTTTCTTCACTCTCTTTTTTCCCGTTGCATATCAAAACCTTTCTCTAATGTAAAACCAGCTCAATTCTCACTCAGCTATGAAGACTTCAAGTCATTATTTCAAGTTGGAGTCCTCTCTCTAATTTTTAAATGATGACTGTCCATAGCCTATAGTCTAACTATATATGATATATTCTCTTGCTTATTCCTTATTTCCTGAGAATCTATTTTATTTTCCTAAGCACATTTTAAAGTTCTGGCATGCTATTTAAGTGATGTTAATTATGGCTTAGGATGTTATTCAAATATTTAGGCTTATTTAAATAGTTATTAGCCAAATTTACTATTATACAGTGCACAGTTGGAAGATAAGAAATGACATTTCTCTGTGCATCTTATATAATTGTTCAGGTGAATGACATGTGCTTAGACAAGTTTGTCACTTGCTTAGAAAGTTTATCAGTGTTTTCTAACATTGGTATATTTCTTAAATAGTACTGATTCTTAAATATATTTTTAAAATAATAGGCAACATATGATGATTAAGAGACTAGTTACTGGACTTGGGCTGCTGGTGTTAAAAAATAGTTTATTCTCTTATTCTCTGTGTTACCAAAGGGAAATAACTTCTCTGTGCCTCAGTTCCTCATTCGTAAATAGAGAGAAAAACACTACATTCCTCATGAAGTGATTATGAGGGTTAAATAAATTGATCCAGAACACTACCTAGAAAAAATCAAGTGGTCAACAAATGTTAGCTACAATTATTATACACTGTATTGGGATTTGAAATAAGAGTCATCTTCATAGTTTTCAGGAACATGAAAATCATATAAAAATTACAACTTCAGTTTATAAATGAATCCTGTGGCAACTCACAAACACATTCTATAGCTATGACCACCCAAGTGTCTTCTGTAACACTGAGACAATGAGAGTGCTCTGGGTGGAGGCCATTCTGTTGCTGTCCCCTTCCAGCTGCTTTCATTTAAAAGTTATTTTATTCTCACAGGAATTACATGGGATATTCATACCCTCTCTGCTTTAAAACAGTGTCTACTTATGAGAACTTTACTACCCAGCCTGCAGTTCTATACAAAAGTCCCTTTTTGCAATCTCTGTTTCCTGTGTTATTTTCCTGGACACATTTCACTCTGTTCTCTGGAGAAGGTTATTTATTTTTCTTTTATGATGGCATTTTCCTATCCTGCTGCATGTCTCATTCCTTCTACTACGGCATAATTTCCTGTTCTTAAACTTGAAATAGTTCCTCTGACACATGTGCCTGTGTACTTTCTGCAGATGCCCATCATGACATTTGCTCTAGGTCACTGGTTAAATCATTCTATCATTTAACAAATATCTACTGCATAACATTATATGCCAGAACTTATACTTGGGATTTTGGATATAGTCATCAGAAAGAGACAGTCTCTGCCTTTCCAGCTTAGTGGAGAGGGGAAGAGTACAAATATCAAATAAATAAATATGTATTTAAAGGAAAAACACAGGACCATAGGAAACAATGATGGGAAATTTTAATTTAGATATAATTTAGTGTGGCAAAGAGATGTTCTCATAAAGTCTTTGGCTTGAGGTGTCCTCAAGACAGTCAAGTTGTGATGTCAGAGAGGCAACTGGACAGAATTTTGAAGATAATACTTCCTACTGCATAATTGAATGAGGTGACTTTGAGAGATGTGTAGAGTGAGGAGAAGGCCGAGATCTTAATGCTGAAGAATTTTAATATTAAAAGGTTGGATGGAGAAAGAAGAGCCAGTATAGGAGACTGAGAAAGAAGATAGAAGATAGAAGATAAATGTATGCATTTTTGAAGACTATCTTTTTACACAAGTGGTGAAAGAAGCTTTCCTGGGATGGAGTTAACTAACAATTATCTTGTACCAAATGAGAAAACTCATTAGGTGAGGTGAGAAAGGGTATGTATAGTAATTGAGAGTTCACTGATGACCCTTGCAAGGAGTTCTAATGGAGGAGTAAAGATAGATGCCAGATGAAAGAGAATGAAAAAGGAAAAAGTGAAAAATAGATTTAGAGAAGTGTGAAAGAGAATGCTGGTCACCACTTTTATATTTCCTCTTCTTCTTTAGATATTAAACCCCCAAATTTGAAAAATTCTATGGTATATTTGAAATATAGCTTACAGTCTCCAACATCTTTTTCAGCTTAGTAACTAATATCCGGGCCTTGAGTGATAAGAGGATGTGTTGAAAGGGTAAGAAGTCTTCTTAAAAGAGCTCTACCTCACTGGTGTCCTCTTCCTTTGTCCTGTCTTCCTTCCTATCACCTGGAATGAAACACAGTGACGAAAGCTTCAACTGTTTATTTTGGCCAAGTTTATGAGGGTTACAATATAATGACATCTCTGCAGTGGATTGGAAAGACCTGGTTCCTTAACAAATATTGAGTTGAATACTAGTCTTGGACTATCAGTTTTTAGATTTAATTTCAAAAGAGAATAATACATTTCTACTGGTAAACCACTCTTGTTTTGGGTTTTTCATTCTAGAAACCTAAATTTAATCATAACTGAGATGATGCCTGAGTATAAAGAGGAATAAAGAAATTGTGCAATAAAATCTTAAAATGTGTTTAGGTGTAGAGAGAAAACACAAAGGAAGAGTAAAGAGATACAGAGTGTACTCCTTAAAAATAAATATGTAACAGATGATGATGATGATGACAGATGAATAGATAGGTAGATAAATAGATGAATAGACAAATAGATGGACAGAGCCTGGGATCTAGAGAATGAATGAATGTATTGTCTTAAGAAGAGATAGAGACAATTTCTTAAAGGTGATAGAAGAAAGGAATATTATGGGGTTAGAAATAAGCAGTTTTGTAAATTGATGATTGAAAAATGAGGAAGTTCTAATTTGATAGCTTTCATCCTTTTAAAGAAAGTATTCAGCAGATTGGTAAAAGACAAGAGAGAGTTGATGCAATATGAAATTTACTGCAATTTCACTATGACATAGATATAGAAGTAACTCTTTCAAATGAGTGAAGAGAAATAAGAAGAATACTTGGAAAAATGAGAAAACAACTTTATATTCAGAGATTAGAAAAGTATCATATAACCTCTTTATGTAATCTTTGATAATGAGAAAAAACATAATGAATATTTTGGCCATCTTTCAGTTGATAATACTATATAATTATAAGTGGCTCATTGGCTGAGACAGTAGTTTCTATTTCCCTTGAACTGAATTATTCCTTGATCTCAAACCTATGCTCTGCCTATACTGTTTCTGAATTATTCTCAGTAATGTCAGTAACCCATGTAATATAAAGAGTTTGACTCATAAGAAAGGTCAGGAAAAATGAAATAGATTGATCTTAATGTTCTCTTTGAAGCCCTTAATAAATACAAATTGTGAACAGGTGCTTCAATTTTTAGAGTTAGGTCCATTTATTTTTAACAGGAATTATTTTACCTCGATATTTCTGACTACTTAAGATACAAGAATGGTAAATTGATTAAGGAAAAATATCCCAATAATTAGGCACTTGGCAAAGACTCTTTTGGTACCTAACACCATTTACAATGCCAGAATTTCAGAAGAAAAACTATAATAATATGAGAATTTCATATTTCAAAAGATTTAATCTGGCTGTGACTCAATTTTTTATGGTAGCACTAGGGTGGTCCTTATATTTTCAGATCTTGACATTAATTGTATCAGTTTAATCAAGGCTGATAAGCTCTGGGTAATTAGGTGAAACAAGGTGTTCCAATAAGAAACTCTTTAATAAGACATCAAATCATATTTTATAAAACATATAGATTTTCTTAGAGAGTTACCACCACAAGAAGGCAAATATTGATAAATGTAATTAGTCTTTTGTGACAAAATTCTGGTTCTCCGCAAAAATGCATTATCTTTCAAAAGTGAGTAGATATGGACAGCGCTGGAATGATATGGGCCAATGTCTACTTATGGTAACGTCTCTATATCAATTCTTAACCCTATTAGACTTGGCATCTCAATCAGCTTTCAAATCTATTCATATACATTGAGATGTTTTTATACTTATAAAGCACTGCTTTAGGTCCAGGGAGCTGTGCAAAATTGGACAGCAGTACTACATAAAACAATGGACACCTCATTAACTATAATCACTCCAGAATTTCAGAGGAAGAATTGATTTTTTTGAATAGAAATAGTCAGAGAAGTCTCTTAATTAACTCATTAAACAACTAATACTGAGGATCTATTATATCTCAAGCAGTGTACTAAATATTGAGATACTACATATAGAGGTAATTAGGAAGAATTTTCAGGTGTTTTTTTTTATTACAGAGATCTTCCACATCAATATACTGGAACACAGTCACCTAGCACTTTGTTAGCATTCAGTATTGGTTAAATAAACAAATAAATGTCTGATAGTCATTTATATTGAAACTGGTCCCAAAGCCAACATTCTCATATAAGCCTCACGATATTGTTTAATATTGGGATGTGTAAAGTAATTAGCCAGTGCCTGGCATATAATAGGAACTCATTTTTATGCTTTTTTTCCATATTCAATAGAAATAGTCCATATATATTTAACATTGTAAACTTGGTTAAAGGTAGGGAAGGGAGAGACTTAAAAATATATTTTGAAAATATAAAATATGATGTAAACATTGGTAATTTCAGTGCTGTATTGTTCTTGAGACTAATTATATGAAACCTAGGCCTCCAGCCTTTGTGTTGACTTTTTTTTCCCAAAATACCACCTGCACTTCAGTTATGAAGAATTATTTGAACCCTTTTGCACACCTGTTCTAGGTCCTACTGTGTTCTTTTCCATGTTTACCTCTTCTTGGCGATGATGTGAATTGGTAGAAATTATTACCGGAGACAGCGACATCTATTCTAGCTAAATGAAAAATAAATATGTAAAGAGACACAAATAGCACAGAATTATAAGAAAAGTTGAAGAAGCAGATTTAAGGCTGATCTTTCCCAAATGTTCTTCAAACTACACCAAAGGTATGGCCACTGAGGGAACCATCACTTTCACTCCCTGAAGAGAGTTGCAGCATGGGAAGCTGGATCCAGAGGCACGTTGCTTCTGAGGTGATCTGGGCAAACAGCATGGAGATTCAAACTCTGCTTCTCTCTCCTAGCAATTCAGATTATCACCTAGGGCATCAGATAGACAAAATCCTAAATCTCATCCAGATCCCGAGCTCCTACAAAATCTGAAAATTATAGTTCTAAGTTTCTTAGACATGACACCTTCGAAAGCATTTGGAACGGGTGTTAATAAGCCAATTTAAAGTGTCTATTATAACCTTGTATTTCATTCCTTCTTCAGATCACTCCTTTTACCCTCTCAATTGTTTAATTATTGTCCATTGATTCACTGAACCAATATTTATTGGGCATATAATATATTTCTGGCTATACTTTTTATAATACAGTATAGTTTTTTTTTCTCAGATAACTTTTAGACTAAGAATGTTTCCATTAGAGATTTTATTACAGATTTTTATTAACGTTTGCTTATCTCTCATTACAATGTGGAATCAACTAGAGTTCATTCAAAAAAACAAAACTCACTCATTATTCCAAATTGAAAATAGAAGTACAGTGCATTAGAAGCTTACACAACTGTGAAAGGACCAGGGCAAAAAAAGCCATGGAAGATGCTGCTGGAGTTAGAGAACCACAAAAAACAGACATTGCCGGGGTCTCAGGGAAGACACTGGGTATGATCTCAGCTGTCTGCAGCACAGAATCAGGGAATCAGCAGCTGCTTGCAGGGCAGTCTCTGTAAAGCTCAGGAATGACAAGCTGACTCGATACTTCTCAACTTCTTACAGTTCTGGGTCAGAAGTTCACAGGGTCTTGCCTGGGAACCCCTGCAAGTCTCAAATCTTCCCTCAACTGCAACCAGAGAATAGGGAACTCTCTTCTCTTTCATCTTCCAAATGTTGCTCAAACACCATTCATTATTAGCGTAATCACAATAATACTGGACAAGAGTACTAGAAAATAAATTACTGACTTTCCCATTAGGATGAATAGATAAATGTAAGAGAAAACAGATATTATTTTGAGTTGGTTACAAATGATATAAGTAAAGTCGCTCATTTGTTAACTTAAATATTCCTTCCCTTTTACTATATTAAACTTGCAAAGCAATAACAATATCATTCTTCCCCTAAATATGATGTAACAGTCTTATTCCTCTGAAAAGTGCTCATTCTTTTTCCCAAAGGACTAACCATTTTTGGAGATGATCATTCCTTTTCTTACTGTCTTCTCTAATGACCTGCAGTACTTTATTAAAGTTAAAAATGTAATTATACTTCAGTTGTAAATTCTAAATGTAAACATAATGAACAAAACCTGCCTGAAAGAGGAGACCATTGATTAATGTATGATATATACATAACAAAACAAGAAAAAGAATATGCTTATCTTCATTTCTTTTATTTCTGCAACTAATCCTTGGGTTGTAGTTGCTATTTATTACTTCCATTTTTTACTATCCATTCTCTGTCCACTTTTCTGTAAGCCAACACCTCAACTGGTTGTGTTTATTTACCTGATCAATTAACCAAAAACTCCTGGAAAATTTTCAGTTATTACTGATTCTGCTAATATTTAGTTCCTGTCATTTTCCATTAGCATTTACTACTTGTAATCAAATATTAAAAGGTACCTTAGAATTTTCCTCAGAACGAGATTTATTCCTTTTTCCCTCTATCAGGATCAGTCTCCCTCAAAGATATGAAGACCCTAAAGTCACGTGGCCAACTTAAGTTCTAAGTCACTGGAAGCATTATTTTTCCTCCTTGTAGAAGTATTCCACCTTTGTGCAGTGAGACTTCTAACATTATAGGATTCAAAGTTGCAAAGACAGGTAGCAAAACCTTTTGGTTTCTGAGTCTCTGTGTTCTGGTAATGGACCACCTAGAAAACCCAGGCTAATTTTTCTTTGTCAGTACTCTTTATTCAATCACATCTGCGAATTCTCTTTTGCCATGTGAAGTAGCGTTCACAGGTTCTGAGGTTAGGTGGACACATTTGGAAGCTGTTGTTCAGCCCACCACAACTGTCGTTCAGCCCACCACAATCTTCCAAAGATTACATTGGGTGCGGATTAAAGGAAATATGGCAATTCTTTCCATTTAAGAATCATAAAAGTCGAAGGCAATTGCTAATGCAACTTATTGGCTCTGATGGAACCCAATATTATTATACTTCATCATTTCTACTTTAGTGATGAAGTTCTATTGCCATAAAATTATAGTGTGGTGGACCAAATAACACTTTATTTATGATGGATAGCTCAGTTGCCATAATTGCTTTGTATCTCATAAACATTTGGTTTTAACAAGTTGCTATTTATTAAAAGTTATTGCATTATAATTACCTTCAAAAGAAGGAGTGTATCCTGTATCCCCCATTGTGTCTTAAAAGAAAGGTTCAATCTGCTGGAGACACTGACCATGATTGAGTCAGTCGGATTATAAAGTTTAAATAAAACTCATTTATACTGAATTTGCTTCAGTCTTCTCCTGTCTCTCATAGTGCAATTGGTTATTCAATACACCATCATGTAGTATATTTGGCCACCAAACATACTCCATGAATATCAAGCCTTGTGTCTCTTGATTAGATATAGAGTCAAAAAATACATTTTGTCCTTCATTTTGAAGAATATATCTTAACATGCCACATATCACACTATTCCAAGAAACTTCACAAAATGGCAAGCCCCTTAATTTGTTTAAGCTCATATCCATCTTTGGCACACATGTCTTATAGTCACCATTTAAAGTATTTTCTTTTACTTTAAGATGCAAAAGAAAACACAGAAGCAAGAGGATATGACACCAAACTATCTGTGATTCAACTGTAAATTCTTCAGGGAAAGGAGCATTCTTTTATATCTGTATTCTCAGCCTTTAGCAGGTTACACAGATAAATGAATAAATGAATGAATGAATAAATGAATAATTTTCTAGGTTAACATATTCATAGTGAGATTTAACCTTTAGGTATTCTTGGAGAATACTATGGTTCGCTCTTCTAGATTACCTTTATAGGAACTGATCTACAGTTTTTGAGACAGTGACTTTATTTTAGTGTCTACCAGTGTCAGAATTAAATGACTCAAATCCATGACAGCTCAGGGCCTGAGAGAAAACTAAGATGATTTTACTGTCACTTTGACGTTTTTTTAGTGGCTGTGAGTCTAAAACATCTGGACCAATTGTTGACTTGCAGATTCATCCTCTACATCAAGGGAATTCACACTCAATTAAACTGAAGAACCACTGACTCTGAACTTGATTCTTGTTACTGTATAATATTTTGACTTGTTAAAATGAACTTTAACCAAGGATTTTAGGTTGTGTTTGAGAGCACATCTAATTTTTATCATATCACCAAATTTCTGGAAATTTATGAAAAATTGAGGACTTGTTATTTTTCAGTTTCTCATTTAACTGTTTATTTTGCCTTCAATTTGCTTCTGTAAGACATATTCTGAGAAGTCATTTGGATTAAAGAAGCATATCTGCTAAGATGGAAAATGTTTAATATCTATTTATTTGTCTATTCAGTAAATATTTGTTGAGAATTTGATCTGTGTTATGAGCATTGTTATAAGCAGATCAATAAGCTTCCTCTATCAAAAGCCTACATTCCAGGAAGAAGACAGGTCTTGTGTCCTGGCACCACCATTAACCAACTCTACGACAATTCGAAGATTTTTTTATAGCATTTAAACATTAGCTTAAGTTATTTAATCTATTTAGTGTTGCAATCTTTATTCCCTACTAGAACATAAGCTCTATGAAAACAGAGACATTTATTCATTTTATTAAAAATCAAGCCTAGAACAAAGTTTGAATCATAGTAGATGCTCGATAATTATTACATTGCAAGTAAATCGATTAATTAGCCCCATATTCAATATGGTACTTGGCACCATAAATAATAGTTAATATTATAATCATTTTTATTATGGTCTTATTTTGAGATAGGATTCTGAATTTCTCAGCAGACCTCTGCTTTAAATAGAATATCAAGGAAAAATCCCTCAAAGATGTTTCTCCCATTTCTACTATCAAAAAGTGGCCCCTATGGACTACTTGTTCCTTGTAGCAGAACCAATTAGTCTAACTGTCTTTAATTTGAATGAAAGGTCTAGTTTCAACCACTTCTGAAACTAAGCTGCTTTGGATGATCCAGCCTTGATTTCTGTTTTCCTGGCATGAGAATTTGTCCTGTAGTCCCTTGTCTAACTACAGGACAAACTTCCACTAATTTACTCCATTTCTCCCCTATTCTCTCCTTCCCTTCCTGTATTCCTGCATCTCTTCCTTCTGTCTTCCTTTCCTTTCTTTCCTGCCTTTCTACCTTTAATCAACTTTGAAATAGGCATTATTCTAAGTGCTTGAGGTAGAACAGCAAACAAGGCAGAAAAAAGTTCCGCTCTAATGGAACTTTCATTTAAGTATGGAAAACAAGACATAAATAAATAAATAAGTGAGAGATCCGTGAAGTTCTGTGTGTGAAGAACATTTCAGGAAAAGGGGGCAGAAAGTGCAAATGCCCTGAGACAGGGGTGTGCTTGGCATATTCGAGATGAACAAGGCTGTCACCTTAGAAGTGGGGAAGTTGTTAACAGTGACATTTGAAGAGTATCAAGCAGTCAGACAATACACAGCCCCTATAATTTACTCTAAGTATATAGTAAAAGAATGCACAGTTTTGACAGAATAATAGCCTAATATGATATACATTTTGACAGGATTGCTCTAGTTGCTGTGTGAACCTCAAACTATAAGGGGTCACAGGTGGAAGCAGGAGGCTCCTACAATAGTCCAGATGATGATGGTTTTTAATGTAATGTACTCCTAAAGATAGTAAGCATTGGGATATCAATTCAAGGTAAGGCTAACAGAGTTTGCTTGTTTAGTTATGGGGTGTGAGAGAAAGGGAAATCAAGGAGGCTTCTACGATTTGTTTTCTGAGCAACATGGTAAATAGTAATGCTATTTATTTAGAAGGGGAAGAGTAAGTTTGGAGTTCAGTGTTGATGTTAGGTTTCATCTGTATCACAGTTTTCAGTTCTGTGTGAATGTACACTTGAGGAGAAAGATGAGGATGCAGCTAAAAATTTAAGAGTCATGTGCATAGAGATGATAGTGTTAAAAGCCACGGGGCTGATGAAAGTCACAAAGAGTCTAAGTGTAGTTAGAAATAAGGACAGAATATTGATTTTGGAGTGCTCCCCAATTGAGGGGAAAATGATACACAGTAAAAGAAGCTGAGACAGGGCCATTGAGGGTGGTGAAGAAGCAAGAGTGGTTTTCTGCCTTGATAAGGGAATAAATATACAAAGCAAATGCATAAAGAGAGACTGATAGTTTTCTTTCTCAGTATGTTTTAACTAACCATGCTATCTGTATGTCTCCTTCTCACCACACAGTTACTATGGCTAATTGATCATATGGTAGATTCCATGTTCACTACCAAAATAAGGCCTAGTTATCTGACAACTTCATCTGATGTAACTTCTTGGCACATCCCACATTTTAACATTAGATATAATTTTTGACAACTGGTTGTTACCTCTTTTATAAGTTGAGAATATTTGTTTATTTTTGTAACTAATCCTATGTTAGTCCAATGAGATGATGCTTTTCAAAGCTCTTTGACCATTATACAGTACTCTCTTAAAGCCAAAATTTTTTACTGTTATTTGTAATAAAAGCCAATGGTAGGGAAGAAAGACAAAGAGACGGAAATTATAAAGTTTGGTTCATTTCCTTTTTGATGTAGAATGAATCACTGAGTGTATTTAGTTTCTGTTCCTTTTCTTTAACATGAGTTTTCGACTTTGCTACTCATAAGTTTAAGTCTTATAAAGTGTTTCCTGCTGAAACGCCATGCTGACTGGAATTCTGCAGCAAATAAATATTGCTGTCCTCACTAATTTGAAACAGTATGAGTTTTAAACCTCTAGCTGTGGGAGATTTATTAAGATTACAGTTTTCATCACCATCCCTTCAGTCCATCAAGATAGGTCAAACCTGTATAATTTTTTAAAAAGTAACAGCAACATCCATTCTTTTTAGACCATGCCCTCTGAGCCAACAATATTGTTAGAAGCATAAGCTTGAAGTAAATGAAACACATATCCACATATTCTTGTAAATATTTTAACCTGACCCCTCTTTTTGGATGGAATAAAAATTGTTGATTGTTTTATTTAATTGTAACTCTGTGAACACAGAGTGTTTCTTGTAAAAATGTGTACTTACTATATATCAAATTATTTCTATGCTTTTTAAAAAATAGTTCTTTTATACAAGCTCACTTAAAATAAAAATGTGTAAACCTGTCATTCACTCTGAAATGGTGAATGTTGGTAAGACACTCTTTTGAACTATTTTAATTGTTTAAGTATAATTTCAATGAATTGCCCAATTACTATATTTATTGATTTAAGTAATTGGTAAATAATTAAATGGTCAATAACACAGATCATCGTGCTCTGAGTTTATTACTACTCAAGCAAAATATGTTTTAGAAATACTTTAATATTTATGATAGGCAATGCATACAAATATATTGAGAAAAATTCTAGCACGTTTCAAAAAATATGACATGCAAAAACAACCAGCATTTAAGATGACTCCTCCTTGTTGTATAGATTTAAATTAACACTCAAGTGAAAATTAGTACTTCACCTAATGCACAAGTCATGGTCATGAAATTTAGAGAACAAGTTAAATCATTATAAAACAAATATAATTTTAAAAGGATTGATTGAATCATTTTTTCCCTAAGATCCTAAATACTTTTATAAGGCAAAAATAAAATAAAATCTCCATCAAAGCTAATAGTCAATTAAATAATTAAATAATACTTGAAAAGTATAGATTTTCAGTCAATATTCAATAAGTAAATACATCTATCATATAAGTTTATGTTTTCAGGTTACATTTATTTACTTTAAGTGATATATGCATTTTAGATTTAGATTTAGATTTAGATTTCAAGAAAATTACCTTATGTACTTTTTGACAAATAATGTTTTCTATGTACTAATAGAATTCAGAGAAAGTTATTCATTTATCAAGTTTACTTTTTAGTCATGTATTCCTTCTCTCTGGAAAACATTTAAATTATTTTTTATTTTAATTTTTGAGATAAGCTTAGGAAAAGCAGAAAAAAGCACTGAGCTATTTTGTCACTTACAATCCTAAACAAATCATGTAATTCTTTAATTCTTTCCTAACACTAGAAAATGATTGAAATGTTTCAAAATCTGTGTGATCAAACTGTACCCACTGACTACACTTTTGCTTACTTTCATAAATTGCTCCATAAATTTAAGATATAAATGTAGTAACATAGCTTTTACCTAAGTAATTGTCAAAGCCCTCTCAAGCAGATTTATTTCAAGGGACCATTAGTCAGGACCACACTCATGGCAGATGTAGTCTTTTAAGTAATCCTCTCAATTGGTATTTCATTAGAATCTTTCCCTACATTATATAGGCATCATGAGAATAGTTTATATCAGAATACTGTACATTCTAAATGTGAGATTTACTAAGATAGCTTTACTTCTCTGCCTATACATACTCCCAAATAGTATGGTCCACATGGAGAAATGAGTCCTTTAGTCCTTGTTCCTCTGTGAATATGCAGATAGAATTGATGCAAGTACAGAAAATGTTTGCTTTGTAACCATTGAAGGTACAGTATATACCTAATCTTATTCATATTTCATTTTTTGTGTTTTAATTCTAATCTATTTTATTTTTTTTATTTAATAACATTGGTTTTTAAATTTCAAAAAAATGATTTAAAATAATTATTTTCTGAGTATACTGGGTTTCCTTAATCCAAAAAAAGTATCAGATAATTCTTGTACAACATTAAAAAAATTTGTATTTAAACAAATCAAAAGTCAGTATCCTAATAAATGAGCTTTAAAACAAACTGAGAGTTACTGCCTTTATTTAGATAGCGACAAGTGTATTCAAGCTACAATTTTAATATTGTAACTGAAATACATGGTTCATATATATATAAATATATATGACTCAAAATACATTTGAGAATAATAGAATAAGTAAAATAATAGATACTTCCGTATTGTAAACATATGACTTTAGCTCCATCCCCAGGATGTCCTTCAGAATTTTATACCTTTATTCTATTATTCTTCTCACCCAATATAATTTTTATACTCATCTTTTTATTATTATTATTTTCTAAGGAGACTATGGTCATTACTCGAGCTCTAGGTAAAGGTATACCTGTCAACCCGCTTCTGATTCTCTTACTACATGAACCCTCTACTTCTAACAATTGAAAAAGATAAAGTTTTGCTACAGGCTATGTATCTCATAGGATGGGGCAAAAAAGTGTTCCAGGAAATACCAAGAAGCTTTCTTGTGCATGTGTGGTGTGTGTTTGTGTAGGTGTGTATGTGAAAATTTCAAATGATTAGCTGTATTTCTTGAGTCTTCTTGAAATGATCCATCTTCCTTTGTTTCCTTCTCTTTTGTTAAAAGGTTAAATCTTGACCTTCTTGTCCACACTTTCTTCTTTTATCAGCTATCTAGAGTAAAATGTTTTATAGTATGAAGGATGGAGCACTGAACAAAAGGATTAAATTTGAATTCTCATCCTACTATTTACTAGCTCATTATCTGAGGAAGAATTTTGCTTTTATTATATATTGTTCCTGTTTCCTCATTATATGATGTTACTCCATGGGCTGTCTCCTCCTCATTACCTGACATTACCCTATTAATTGTGAAAATTTATACTAAAGATCTGGTTCATTGTTAATGTTTGAGGGATGTTAGAGGAATATAAATGGATATTTGTGAACAGGTAGTATATACATAAAGTTGGCTGAATTTAGAAATAAATTAGTGTTTGTATTCTGATTTGTGATAGGTTTCTAGTGATTTATCTTGCTGAATCGTAGGCCACTTTAAACTTATTGATTTATTTATCAACTATTTCCCAAGTCTCTACTCTTTATAACATTATGCTAAAAGTATCAGGGCAAGAGACTCAGACTGGAAATGTAGCCACGAGACCTTGTCCCTTCTAAGTGTGTCAGCTCTTTTGTATCTAGTTCTGTTTAACTATTTGAGCTTCAGGATTGTATTTATTTCATTGCTTTATACTCAGATTTTGTCATGTAACATATTCTCAATAAATATTATTAAAATAAGGAATATTACGGTGAGCATGAGTGAGGTCCTGCATTTAATTGATTAAAGCTAATTGAAAATATTTTGTAAGATAAATATTACCATCCTGGCCTGAGAAAATAATTACCAATAAAAGCATTGAATCCATGGAAAACAAAATTGAACAAAGCTGGAAAAGTTTAAGGAAATTACTTAGGACAAACAAGCCTGAGTGAGTGAATGCTCAAGCTGAGCTGATGTGCCTCAAGATTACTTCCCCAAAATGTCTGAAATTCCTTCTCTGTTATGCGTTTTGCCCTACAATTCTATTAACTACAATTTGAACACCATCTTTAAAATAAAATCACTTGAGAGGGAATTGAAAGCTATTATTATTGTATCAATATAAATAAATGTTTTTTTTAAATACATTTACTTTTCCCAAGCTTTAGGTTCCCAAGTTGTTTGTTGTAATTAAAATAAAACTAGTTTGTTTTTCTTCCACAACTAAGCTTAACCTCACCAATGCAATGGGGAGGAGATTAAGACTCATTTGAGATTCTTGAAGAATAGGCTATATGGTGAGCCTGAGTGGGGAGTCCTCCATTTAATTGATTAAAGATAATTGAAAATATTTTATAAAATAGATATTGCCATCCTGGCCTGAGAAAATAATTACCAGTTTTAGTAACTATGACTTGTTTGAACAGGTTCTTTCTATAGATTTTTTTTTCTCTCACACAAACATAAAGTCATATTTTTGTTAGGTATTCGGGGTAATATATGTTACAAGATAATTAAATGGAAAAAGAAAACTAAGTGATTAATAACGGTTATTTATTAAAATCCCCTGAGAAAGTTTACATTATTTCCTTTAGTTCTCACTAAGCCTTATGAGACTGGTAATACAATAATTATTCTGTAGAAGAGGAAATAGAGCCAATAAATGACAGAGCCAGAATTTGAAACCAGGTCTCTAAGTTCCCCCAGCGTTGTTTCATTGCACTGTAGCTTTATTCATCATTCATTAAGATTCAGTGGGTGCTGTCTTTGTGCCTGGCACAGTGCCCATGTAGAGAAGTAGACAGTGCATAGATTCTTGTTCTTGTCCTGTAGAGTTAGGATCTCAATGGAAGGAGAGGAGCTACACAAATAAGTACACACATAAATATGTATTTACACATTTCAACTCATTATTTGAAGTAAAAAGATATGGATGATGAGAGAAAAAAATGCGACTAAGTTAAATGATGAGATTGACATGGCCAAGAAAGGTTTCTTGGGATGGCTTGATAGTGGAGGCGGGATTTGAATGAGGTCTTGAAGGATAAATATGAAGTACATAGACTAAACAAAAGAAAAAATCTGTACGATGGCAAATATTTAAAGGATCCATCCATGAGAGTGAATGAATTCAGTGCAAATGAGTTTGGTGCTCTCCAGAGACTGAGAGATCAGCCTTGAGAGGGCTTTGTGTACGTATGCTCCTTTAGCCTGTTGTACTGTCAGAGCAAAAAGTTTTTAGCGATCTTGCTTGAACTTGTTTGCAATCCCTTCTCTGGATGCCCTCATACCTACTTGTACAGTTAAAGCGGCCGAAGCAGGCTCACCTCACCCTGCCTCCCTTTGCTGGCAATTCTGTTTCTCTAGATGTCTTGGACATTATTGTCTCTAACAGACACCTTCAGAGTTCTCTAGGGAATTTCCGACAGCAGCTCAGCTTGAAAAGGGACCCATAAATTCCAATTTGGTCTTCACCAAATAATCCCACTATTGACTAAGCCTTTGGAAAATGTTTGTTTCATGAATTATATGCTATGGACTATATGTTTATATTTCATGGAATATATTTCATGGAAACACCAGCTGGGAAAGCCCTTCATGCTACCATCCTTGGAAATCAGTCTCTGGTAAAATAAAAAGAAAAATTCTTCAAATCTGAAGCAAAAGTCATGTTTAATGTTGTTCAATTCAGTGTTTCCCAAAGTCATTTGATCATGGAACATTTTTCTGCCGCTGTCAGAGTTCTTTAAGAACTTTATTTCCTAACTCATAGTTTAGGAAGATTGACTTTTCAACTCTACCACATAAACTATAATATTCAGAACTTTTTTAAGGGAGACTTTTGCTGGTTAGATTACCGCTAGACAAAATCAGGTAGGAGAAAGCAGCTTATAATTCATTCACGTTGATATTTTGTTGGCAGATAATCAAATTAATTTACATGCAACTAAAAAGCTATTCATATGCTTAATCTCATCTCTCATTTTTGTGTTATTTCAGTTGGCCAACCTATTAATCTATTATTGGGAAACCCATCCTATCGGGGGGAAATTTGTGCATGTATTTCATTTTTAAGGCTCTCCTAAAAGTAGAGGTTAATATAACTACCAAAAATATATTCCTGTATCTTCTTAGTATCTACCTTAAATATATAGTTTTAAATTAGTATTTTTCTCCTACTATTTATCTAGCCTAACATTTCAAGGAATTGACAGGGTTTTTTTTTTTTAATGAATTAAGCCTAAATTTTCTTTTTGAATGTGTAAATTAATTCCAATTCTTAATAACATCTTTTAAATCAGGTTTTCTTCCCTACAGCCATACACACACTTGCAAAAGATTTTAAAGATTTTCTTGAAGTGCAATTGTTAATATATCTTGGTTTTATATTGAAAGTTTACTCTCTTCCAAAGTCATAATGTCTCAGGATTAAATAAGCTTGGTATACTTCTTGTTTTGTTGATTATGCCTTGAGGTGTCCCCTAGGTTGCCTCAGACTGCATATACTTCATGCTGGGATTATTCGTTCTTTTCCTCTAATATGAGTTTTCTAGCTCCTCTTTTACCCCTTAAATGGGTCTTAAAATAAAAACACCAACACTTCTGAAACACTTGGTGAAGTCTTTAGTATATTTTCTCTTCATTCCTATTCAAATTAATTGTGTACTATATTACAAATTCTTTTTAGTCTATATTTGACTGAAACAATTAGAGCATTAGTATTAGTTGGGACAGAAACCATGATAGTGATTTTACTCAAAAATGAGCTCTTTCTAATACTTTGAAATAATACTGATGTAAATGTGAGAGCTAAACATAACTTGTCCTATATTGGACCTCTGACAGAGGCAGAGCCTTGTTTGGAACTTTGGTTTGTCCAAGTTCAAGTAGATGTTCATGTTTCTCTACTACAAAACCTCATTTTGCAAATAAAATACTTAGGCTGGCTGAACTTGATACTAACCTTTGCAAATACTACTTGTCATAACTTTCCAGATCATTCTATAATAACCAAATTAAGGACTCTGATAGCCAAGAATATATAAGAAGAAAAATATTAGTGATTGTTTTACGAAGATAAAAATGCTACTGTCTTTATCAATAGATGTTAATGAATGGCTAAATATGACAATTTGTCTTTTGAGATACAATACATTTGGATTAGCAAATTTTGCTTTTTGTTTAACTGATTTTTTCTATTTGTGGTAAGTTATTGATTTCTCAACTAGATATGTGTGTGTGTGTGTGTGTGTGTGTGTGCACACATAAAAAAGACAGAAGTTATCAATAGGTAGCACTCTTTAATAAATGAAAAAAATATATATATATATATATAGGGATTTTAGGTTATCTTAACCCTAAGAGAAAAATAAATATTCTCAGCTTCACACGTCAATAATGATAGACACAATTTATTAATTTGCATTTCACTCAACATATATTTATAGAGTGATTACTATAGACTGGACACTATTCTATGTATTAAAAACAAGGCAGAATTAAGACTGAAATGGCCCTTGCCCACATGACGTTTATTTTAAAGGGATGAGAGACAAATGATAAACTTGTAATTGATTTAAAATTTTTGGAAAGTTATATAAAAATGCTACACTAGAGAGTAAAGTGTGAGGTGTCATTTAACCAGAGTTCTGAAGAATGAATCATGCAAAAATGTCACTGGAAACAATTCTAGTCAGAAGTTACAGTTGTTGCAAAACAAAGCCCTATGTCAGGAACCATCTTGCCATGTTTAAAGGACTTAAGAAAATCAACATAGGACTACAGTGAGCAAGAACAGAAGTGATAAAAAGTAAGATAATATAAAATGGCACTCCAGATCCTAGAAGATCTGGTAGGCATTAATGAAATGTTTTAGTTCTATGTTATGTGTAATGGGTACCCCTGCATGTTTTTAAGCAGAAATACAAAATGATCTGATTTATGGATATTATTATGGTATAACATAGAAAGCTAATTATAGGAACTATGGAATAAACAGTAGTTGTAACCAAATATTCCATTTGCATATTTCTTGGAGTGGAATGGAGCCATCACCAGATCATTGGTGGACTGATTCAGAAAAACTCTCATGGGCAATTCACCAGTCTCCCACTTCTCATGCCACAGTAATGAAGGAGGCTGAATATTTCAGATGCTACTTCCATAAAATGATGGTGGAGGTTATGTGAGCCTGGGTCTCTAAATGACTATATGTAGCAGTGGCCCTCGAAATCTATAGGAGGCATATAGCATGAACATGAAATACCAACTAGGTTAAGCCACTGAAATTTGGGGGTAGCTTGTAACCATAAAAAAAAAAACTTATTATGGATAATACAGAGAGCTGTGCAGAAAAAAGAAAACAAGATAAATATTGTAATAATCCATGTGAGAAACAATGTTATTTTGAATTACTGGTGGTTGCAGTCTAGAGAAATCAAATAGAAATAGATTTGAATGATATTTTATAGGTAAAGCAGACAAAACTAGTGGGTAGATTGGCCTTTTGGAGTGTTTTTTATACAGAATTAGTTTAATTTATAAATACGTCTGTTGGAATCTCCAACCCATTCCCACATTGCTTTTTGTTATCAACTCTGTTGTAAGAGCTAGAAGCGTGGAAATTACATTTCCCAGGCTGTCTTGTCAGCAGGGTTCCAGTGTATGCCCTGCAAATGAAAAGCTCTTGTTAAAGATTTGATAGGAGGAGAGATACAGAGCGTTGCTTTGACTTTAGTATAGTGGTTTCAGGGCTTCAGAAGATAGCAAACTGGAGATTTTGCCAGTAAATTCTAAGTGTCTAAATGTGAATCCACCTGTAGATGCCGAAAGCCTTGTCTGGAGCTGTCAGTGACTTCTGCACTTCATGATTTCTGAAATGCTAGCAGCAGTTAACCTAATCTTTACTTCTCCAGCTCACTTAACGGTTTCATAAGCTTCTGATTCTTTGTATTAAGCCCCCTCTCAATGGAAACACCTAGAGTTGTTTCTGTTTTTCACACAAACCATTTCGACACAAATAATCTGGTGTAATTTTTTCTAACAACTCAGTAATCAGAGGAAACCAAGGCTCAAAAAGTTAAGGTCATTGTCTAAGATCCTTTCATTATAATTGGTATAACTGGCCCATAAACCCAGTTCACAACTTGTGAATCAAAATGCGTGCTCTTTCTATTATAACAAGCCTCTCTAAATCTGAATATTCTTCTCTATAAGACTTTTAAACAATTCCTTTGTAATCTTAGGGGCTGTGATTGATACTCTCATGATTTATGCATTCTTACTCAGCAATGGAATTTTTGCTTATAAGGAAAATGACATCTACTGGTACATCTTGGCACATTTTTATTTCAGCATCTTTTCTATCTGATTGTCATTTAGCATAAAGCTACCAGATTTCATAATATGAAACTCCTTGAATCTGCTGGTTTAGCTTACAGGTAAATGACACTCTGCAGATCTGCTGCTATGAATTCAATAAGACCACAGTGGGAAATAAGAAAGCAGACATTATTGAAGAAGTGGGGGAATAGGCTTAAAGAACTGATTATTGAGTCAAATGCCTGTCATCACAGAGAGAGGAACATTAGGAAAACGCCTAAGGTAAGCAAAATGTTACAGCTGTAGATTTTTGTTGTTGTTGTTAATTTTTGCAGATATTTTGCTTACATGTCCTGAAAACAATTTTTTTCAACTTATCAGAATAAACTAACTTTATTCTTCCTTTTTCATATTCAAGAATGTCTTTTTTGTTTAAGATAAGCTTCAGGTATAAATAGAATGAGCAACCACTTGGTTAGAAATAATTGATTAGGAAAGGTAAAGAAAAGCAGACATACATACATATAAACAGACACCATGAGTAAACTGAATACATGCATGTATATATATTTATGTGTGTGTGTGTGTGTGTGTGTGTATAATATATTATATTATACATATGTAAATACACTATATTTTCGGTTTTGTATGGCAAATATGTTGGCCATACACTCTTCCACATGAACTGTAAGGTCCTAAAACTCATGAGATTATTTAAATATAGTTCTATTATCTGAGCACATACAGTGTATTAGTCTGCTCAGAACGCAACAACAAATTACTGCAAACTGGGTGACTTAAATAACAGTTTATTTTCTCTGTTCTGGAGGCTGGAAATTCAAGATTAAGGTGCCAGAGAGTTACCTTCTCCAAGTGTCCCAAATGACCTTTCCTCTGTACATGCAGAGATAGACATATCTTTGATATCTCTTCTTCATATAAGGACACCAGTTCTACTGAATTAGAGCCCCACCCTTATGACCTCATTTAACTTTCCTTAACTTTGTATCTTCAAATATAGTTATTTTGGGGATTAAGGCTTCAGTATAGGAATGGGGGGTGGGGTACTATTCAGTCCATAACACACGCATAGAAATAACTCACTAAATATGCATAGAAATAAATTTGAGACTAACAAATTACAGATGGAAACTATGACTTATGTAACCATACCAATTTCTAAATGACCATAACAAAGTATTTCCCTAAAATATGAGCACAAACATATATTCAATTACAGAGTGTGGGGAATCAGAAAGGAAATGTCATTTTTATATTTCAACAGTAACTTAGTCAATATTTTTCCTCATATTTTTATTCAATGAATTTGTAAATGAGACTAGTATTTGATTTTATCTTTTGTTGGGCATATTCTCGTTCATTTAAAATATAATCAAATAAAAAAATGAAGGCAATAGCATTGATGTTTGATGCTTCTGATTTCTAGAGAAAAGAGGTGTTTCTAAACTTAAAAGATTAAGCAAGAAATAAAAGATTGAATCAGTCTATGTAAAAATTAAAATGTTCCTTTAATAATTGCCAATTTAAAAAAACTGTACAACATACTAAGGAAAAACAGTCAACAACAAATATAATGCTTAAAATGTAGAAAATTAACCAAGAAACAATCAAAAGTATTCATCATCATAATAAAGAAGATAAAATTTATATCTCATTTCTCACATAAAGCAGTAATTCAAAATTCAGACAGCTTCTCAGTAAAAAAAAAAAAAGAAAAAGAAAAAATGCTCTCATATGCTACTAGAATGTATGTAAATAAAAACTGAGACTGAAAAACACAATGAAAAAGTATATTAGGGCCTTAAAGTTTTATTCCTATTGATCTGGTTTTGTTAATTCTGGTTTTATAATTTACTGAGAAATGACAAGTAAAAATGCTGTGTAGTAGGCTGGTAAATAGCACCCAAATATCATATCCTGATCTCTGAATCTTGTAAGTGTTACCTTATGTGGAAAATACCTTTTAGATAGGATTAAGAATCTTGAGATTGGGGTATTCTCCTAGAATATCCAGGTAGGCCTGCGTACTAGCACAAATGTCTTTATAAGAGAGAGGCAGATGGAAATGCAACACACACGCGCACACACACACACACACACACACACACACACACACAGAGGGGAAAGGGATGTGAAATTGGAGCAGAGAGAGATTTCAAGACTACAGTGATTTGTAGTCTTGACTACAGTGATGTGTCAACAAGCCAAGGAATGCTAGCAGACAATAGCAACTTGGTGGTAAGTGTTAAGGTACGATAGTCTCCTAGACCCTCTGGAGGGAGCACTACCATGCCAGCATTGACTTTGGCACAGTAATATTGATTTTAAACTTTTGGCCCATGGATGGAAATTAATCACGGGCTAGTGTGACTCTCATAGTCCTAATTCTGGAGATACTGCAGAAGTTAAAGGAAGGCGTATATGCGCAAATCTCTGAAAAAGGCACGGGTAAGGGAGGTGTAAAGCAAGTGACACTTGTTGCCTAGAACCAGGAGTAGCAGTCCCAGAAAAACATCCCATAGTGAGCTTTACAGGTGCTGAGAATGCCAAAAAAGATACAACTCATACAAGCACTGCATAGAACAATGCGTTACTCACTTAGAGCAAGATGTACTCTATGGAGCAAGATCAGCTTCGAGAGTGAGCATTGCTCCCTCGCTGTCAGCAAGTTTCATCCCACAGCCATCGTTGGCAGGTCTGCTGGCACTCTTATACTGCAGATGAAGGGCCTTCCTGCCACAAACAGATATAGCAGTGAGGCTAGCCAGGTGTTATGTGACACATACTTATCAAACCCAGACCAGAGGAACATACTCCCAAACAAAGCGATACAGCACAGACTGTGAGGCTTCTTATCTCCCCATAAGAAAATGCCACCATCTGCTACCCCAGTTCTAGGTACTGATATGCATACTGATCTATTTAGACAGAAGTGTACTGATACCTGCAATGTACTTTGAAATGATCTCAACATATGAAAGAATGAGTAGATGGACAGGAAGACATTGATATTTGAATCTGAGTAATGGGTATATAGATGCTCAATGTAAAGTTCTTACAATTTTTCTGCAAGTTTGAAATTATAATTAAACATTGAATGAGAAAAGCAGGAAAGTGAATACATTTTTTACTACATTTTTATTTATGTATATTAAAAACATACATACAAAAAACAACATTGTATATTATGATGCAGTATGAAAGAATACATGTGAAACAGTTCAGAGCTGATGAGTATTTCAGGTATAGGAATAATAGAGGTGACTGGAGACGAATAAGGAAAAAAGTGTGAATTTCTTTATAAAGATTCATGACCAAGGTCAATGAACTATGGAGTAAGATTAGATCAACTCTTCACACCTGAGGTCTAAAATAACAAACATTATTTTGAAAGCCAGTGAGAGATAATGTTGTATAAGGTAACCATTACATTCCCCCTTCCATGTTATGTAACCACATCACAAGCGAGAAAATATCATTTGTCCACATTAGTCTGGCTTGAAATGACTGACTGCATTTTGTTACTAACTCTACATTCCAGGAACCAGCCATCTCCACAATGGTTTACTTCCAGTTCTGCACGAAAACATTTATATCTCTATATAGGTTCCATCTTTAATAAATACAGTTCCTCTGATGAAGTCAGAATACCAACATTTAGTTCTGGCATTGCTGCGTGGCTTTTGTGCAATTTACTTTCACTCTGGTTCTTAACATCTTTCTGTATAGAAGAAGGGTAGAAATTTTCTCATATATTTTTTTCTAGCATCATTTTCTAGGGAGTAAGCAAATGTTTTTAAGTCAGGCTGTTTCTAATTTCAATTCTGCAATGGGCTTGTGTTATAACTATGGACAAATTACTCAATTTTACACAGCCTGTTTCCTCATCTGTGAAATGGAACAAAAAGCATTCAGGCTAGGACAGTTGTGAGGATAAAATAATTATCTAGGGTAGGCACGTCCTAGTAGATTCGTCATATGAATTGTCTTCAACAAATGTTTCTGCTCATAAAAATTTCAATCTAGTTTTTCTCTATGAATAGTTTTCCCAGATCATCAAAAACTCATATTGGCCTTTTTAACTTATGTCTGATTTGAACGTGCCTTGGAGAAATCAATAAACACTTGGTATCAGCAGTTCATTAGATATAATTTTTCTTCTGCTTAAAATAAGTGGAACCCTTGTTCTGATTCACCTGACAGACGCTGAATTCCCAAAGAGAAGCTTGTTAAACATCGAGCCAACTGGAACACTTTTCAGTTCCAACTGCAAATGTATCAACCAAACAAGCATTTGTTTTACAAGGAGCTCAAAGCATTTGTTAGTAGTCACTGTCGCCAGGGTCCTGGAACAATCTCTCTGCCAAAACTAACTCATTCTGTCCCAAACTCCTGCCCCAATCCTCCCACACTTTCTTCTCTCTTAATGTTTTTCTTTAACATTTTTCTTAATTTAGTTTGAAAATGCAGGAACTGTTTTATTAATGGTGAGCTTTATGTTTTGTTTTGGTTTGTTTTTTTTTTCCTCCTGGTGTTGGGAGAGTTCTGACTGGAAACTGACAGCTAGGCACAGGAAGCCAAGACTTTTTTTTTGTTATGTTTTGGATTCTGTTATCAAGTAGCGAGGTAGACCTTAGTCTATCCCTCATCCTCATTTTTGGGTTTAACAGTCTCTATCCCCATTTTTGAACAGTAACCCATTGTGATCATGCTCTGGGACAGGCTTTGTTTCTCAACTGACACTTTTGTGCAAAAATGTAAGGGTCATATTAAATCTACTTCTTGCTGCCCTTGCAGCAATGTAAGTCACAATTGATAAAGGCACAGAACTCTTGTGATCTGATATAATTTGCTATGAAACTACTATCTATTTTTGACACTTGAGTTCTGCTTGCCAATTTGCAAGTCTGCTTACACACTGACCAACCATGGGGTCAAGCAATTATTTTGTGGGCCATTGTGAGTTCTCCTATGTAGTTGCTCCCTATGTTATTTGATTAAGATGGTGGCCTAAGGCCATATATCTGCCCTTCTTAACAATGAACAATTAGGTAGAAAAGGTTTGAGCATAAATGGATTTTTAGGGACCTAAGGACAGCTCTTCTGTCCTTTTTTTCTTTCTTAAGATAACTCTCTGAATGTCGATACTCCAAATCAGTTTAAGTATTTTATTCCATAGTTAGAGGTTCATATTTAAAATGAAATGCTAGTGTGTTAACTAAGACAATTGATCTAAGTTAGCTTTTGTACTGGGTTAGATAGGGCCACCCCACTCCCCTCACCAAACCATATTCTTTCTGGGACCTTCCAATGTGGCTTTAGTTGAAAATAAGTTCACTGCTGATGTGATTAGTTAAGTAAGATAAAGTCATACTGGAATAGGGTAGACCTTTAATCCAATATGACTGATGTCTTTTTATGAAGTGAAGGGACACAGAGGCATACAGAGAGAATGTCATGTGAAACAGAGGCAGAGATTAGAGTGATGCATTTGTAAGCCAAGAAATGCCACCCGTTATTGGCAACACCAGACACTAAGAGAAAGGCATGGGACAGGGTCTCCTCTAAAGCTTTCAGTGATAGCAAAACCTTGCTGACACCTTGACTTAGAAGTTGTAGCTTCCGAAATTCTGAGACAAATTATGTTGTTTTAAGGCCTCATTTTGTGGTAAAGAAATGTGTGTTTGCATTGAAATATCAGAAAAACAATTAATGGGTTTCTCTCCCATCTCATTAAAATAGAACTTGTAATATATTTTTCTACCCATCTTCCCTTCTCCCTCCTTAGCCCTATGTGTTAAAATGATTTGAGCTATATGAAACTGTTAATATCTGAGCTTTAAAAACAATGACAGTTGAATGTAGTTCAACATGTATGTAAGTTCTGGTTTCATACAAGGTTTCCATTTACAGAGCTTCTACTCTTCATCCTCGCCTATACTGAACTCTTTGCTCATGCTTATATATTGTATAATTATAGAGTCCACTCTTCAGTATTTTCAGGTTGTGTATGTGAGTCATACATATTGTATGAATCTTTGTAAATATAGTTTTATCTTTTTTTTTTACCTTGACAAGTAAATGATACCTTGGCCATGCATGAGATGCTAGGGTAATACTTCTTTTTGCTCAGACTTTCTCTGGAGATTTTAACTTTTTATTGTTTTGTTTTATTTTTATTTATTAAAATTTAGAAATTTTATAGAGGTCTGCATAGAGATTTGTTTTTCTTCATAACCCTGATGAAATCTGGGGAAAATTTCAAATCTACAAATTACATTTTTCGTTTAGATTTTTCCACACTTGTTTAGTTTAGTCAATCTTTTTTGTTTGTTTGCTTCTGTTCTAATTCATTGTCAGTTCCCTGAATCTATCTTCTTAGTCTTTTACCTTTTACTTCATTATTTCTGTCTCTTTTAAATTTTGATTTATTTTAAGCTTTTCTTTGTATTTGCTATTCCAGGTTACTAATATTTGCCCAAATGTCCACTTTTCATCTGATTTATCTATTTAATTCTGTAGTTTAAAAATAATGTGGTTTTAGCTTCAAAAAGACTTTTTGGAGCCTTAATAGAATCACTTTAAATTGTTTTTGTTTTGTTGGTTTTGTCTTTGTTGCTCTCATTTTTCCTGACATCTGTCTTGTTCAACAGTTTATTTTTCTTGTTTCACCAAGAGCAGGTTCTTCTTTAGTTTTGATGAATTGTCATCTCTCTGGCTGCTGACTTTCCTTAAAAACATTTAAAGGCTCTTTTGTTCTCTTTCTGAGGCTCATCTGTAGCTGCTACATCTTAGAGAAGAGAGATGGCCCTGGGACCAGCAGCAGAGAGCCTTGAGTTCCCAAGTCTCTCCTGAGACACTATGGAGGACTTTGTTTCTCAACTCCAAGTAGTAGTACTCCCAACATCATTCCCCCTGATGATTTCCCCCATAGATTCTGAGAGCAGGGGCATGAGTGGGTTATCCCTCCATTGGATAGTCATTTTTTTCTTATAGGAGTTCATGAATCTCAAGACATCAAGACATGAAGCTCAAGGTTTTCTAGCAATAGCCCTCAAACTCTCCTATTCAGAGAGGAACATTCCTGCATTAACTCTGGCATAAACACTAGCCAATTATTTGTTCCTAATCTCTAAGCCTTATGTGCCCACTGTTCCCAGCATCTACTTGTCTGAGATGAGAGAACTAATGGTTGTATGGGCATTGGAAAGGGGTCAAGTTTTTATCTTTTTAGAATTCATGATTATTTTTTATACTAAATGTGTCTGACACTTAAACCAATTAAATTGACCACTTTTAATATATTTTCTTATTTAACAGACTAATTATTAGTACAATTAAATTTATTTTCTTGTGCTACATGTTTGACTTTCTGAGGGCAGAGACAATCTCATTCTCTTTTTTATTTTTATCATAGTCAAGTAATAATTACCAGTGAAACTCATATGTTTAATAAATACTCTGATTTGATAAAATCATAACAACATTTAAAAAAGGCATACATCCAAAGTTCAACAGTGCTTAAAAAAGGAATGTTAATTATTGTTTGAATATTGTACAATGAGCATGGTTTACTTACTTAAAAAAAATAGTAAAAGTTATGACCAAAGTCTTTCAATTTCAAATCACTGGGCTCTAACATATTCAACTTTCTAGACTTTGAGTTATATTGAAAATGTGTAAAGTGAAAGAAGGAAAGAGAAAGGAAGGGAGAAAGGCAGGAAGGCAGGAAGAAAGGAAGAAATAAAAAGGAAGAAAAGAAAGGAAGGAGGGAAAGAGAGAAAAAAAGATGCCACAGGATAAACTGTTTCTAATCTAATTTATGATATAACCACAAACAAGAAATTCAGTTTTGTAATACTTGCAGGACCCAGTTACAGAAGCATATTTAAATGATATATCTTATAATTTAATTATTTGAGCAGTTGCTGAAAATCATGATTTTACTTGTCCTCATGGAAATATTAGTCAAATATGCTATAATAACAAATACATCCATAAAATGAGACAGTGGTCTCCCTGAAGCAACTCTAGTATGTGTCTCAAGTAATTAGTAACCATTTCTAATGGACTACCTCTTAATTTTTTGATAGTTTTATTATTCAGGAGCTGTATATGTTATAAATTATGAAGACCAGTTAATAGTTATGTGTCCTAGTTACATGTCATCAATTTGTAGAGACAAAGCCCAGTACTGAAAAACAACTTTAAAATGAAGAATTTAAGCATGATTGGAGTACCTTGAGATACTTTATTATTTAAATTATAATTTCTGCATTTTACTGATGGTTAAAAATAAGGCTTTGAATGGAAGGAGGTGCAGTATTTCACCTATGGATCCATCAAAGCATGTAGGCACACTGTGGTGGGGACCTTGGAGAAAGATAGCTATTTGTCTGCTCATATTAGAGTAATGGAGACAAGTGAATGTGTTTTCTGTTGATTCTGAATGTTTGGCTGTACTTTCTAAAAATGAATAGACTGTATTCACAAGATTGTGAGGTTTGATTTAAACAGTATTTAAAGGCATAATCCCTATTCATGTTAGATCTTATCCAAGACCCCATCAGGAGGAAATTATGCCAGGGTAGGAATACCATAACATGTTTCTTTTTCCATGACTGTAAGAGAGAAAATACCACAGTGATTATGCCTTCCTCTGATGTCTTTATAACATTTAGTCTGATCTTTCTGAATGAAGAAGGTGTAAGAGCAAATTAAATAAAAATGTCATCTTATTTCAGTTAACACGGTGACACGTATTTGGCTGAAGATTACATTTTATAAACATTTTTATCTTGTTGGCATTATATTATCTTTAATAGTCATTTTTACAAAAGTTTAAACCACTATGATTTCTATTATTACGGTGATCTTTATGTTTTAATTTAGAAATTAGCTGAGAAATCCTGAGAGCCCTGGTTGTTATACACTTACCTACAAATTTGTTAGCATTTTTCGTGTGTACAGATATTAATGAGTGTCAAATGATATATGTTAATATTTGTGATGTGTGTGCATGCGTGTGTGTATGTGTTATAATCATATCTATGCTTGTGTCGGTGGGGTGAGGTAATAGTAGCCTAGTGGTTCGGGCTGAAAGAAATGGGTAAATCATGGTGAGCATTGGAGAAAGTCATCCAGCAGATGCGACCATGGGTTGGCCCTAGTGCTAGACCTGGGCCATCGGAGGCTCCTCATCCCCACACCTGTTCTTAGAATATATGTTCTGCCCACCGCTTCTACAGTGGGAGACATTTTCAAGGATGCAGCCTTGAGAAAGAAATGGATTGTTGAGATCATCTGCTGATATGTTTGACTAAACCTCAATAAGGTCTCTGTATAAGCTTTTAACATTCTGACTGGTGGGTGAGGAGATCTGCTTGTCTTGTGGCATCCAAGGCAAGCCATGTATGTAAGTTTCTTTGCTTATTAAAACTGCCACCCACCAATCTGTAATGGCTTACCGCTTTCTTTTTAGTGGTCTCTTGATGTCTTCCATGTAAGGGGGCAATTTGCAAACCAACAATAATGTAGTTAAATTTATTTTATATTTTGAAGTTCATCAGGCAATATTACTCTCATGTGATCAAATAGCAATGGCCATTATACATATAAAATAAAACATCAAAAATTGTCTAATGCTATAAGAATTCTAATTTAGTTTATTAAGAAGTAGTGAATTAATTTACATGTCTAGAACAAAATAACTTGAAAGATTTCCTCTTAGGTATTTATTTTACATGATCCTTTGAGATCTAGGTATCCAATATACACATTATTAACAAACAGCATTGTGAAACTCTTGACCTAAAATTAATCTACAGAATTAATGGAGGTTTTGCAAAATCTTGAACAAAGTTATCCCTATCAGTTTCTGACAATGGGAGGTACAGTGTTCACAAGCTGAGATTGCGGAACCTCTCTGCAGCAAAGTGAATAGTAAACTGTTTTCAAAATCTCAAAATATAAGAGGAATTAAATATTTATCATCAACATGATCACATATTAAGTGAATGGTTATTTCTTAGTCTTTGTTGAAGATGTACAAATATGCTATGGTGACATCAGTTAGTATATTATTTTCAAAAGCTCTGATTATTGGTTATGTAGCACTTTTTGATGATAAAGTATATAAATAATAATAATAATAATAATAATAATAATAATAATAATACAGGATTTTTAATGAACAAAATATCTCTGTATATGGGGTTCATCAAAGGAATACAGCCAAAGCTAATTATTAACATATAATCTAGCTGTCTCTGCAACTTTTCCAATGTATAGAAAAATAAATAAAAGTTACTAATATTTTTTATGTACTAAGGATATAAATAATAAACAAATGGAAATAAATTGAAATGGAATATAGTAAAATCAAACAAAACATAGAAGCTTCACTTCAGTTTTCTCTTAACCTTGAGTTGTTCTTTACCTACCCCAAACAAATTGTCACAGAGACCTGTTAAACTCTGGAACATAAGGCAGAGATAAGCATGGCATTACCTGCCAATACTTGCAAAAGAGGAAGAGAGAACTCCTGGTTTTCTAAGAGCTTTGTGTGTAATTGCATTTGCTGGTGGTAGGAACATCATGTTTCTCCCCCTTTCCCTTCGTTCTTCATTGCTTCTCTCTCTCTCTCTCTCCCTCCCCTGCCTCTCTTTCCTTTCTTTCTTTCATTCTTTCTTTTCTTTTCTTTTCTTTTTTTTCTCCTTTGTTCTTTTGTTCGTTCTTTCTTTCATTCTTTCGTTCATTTGTTTGTTCTTTCGTGCTTGCTTGCTTGCTTTCTTGTTTGCTTGCTTTCTTGCTCTCTTTCTTGCTTACTTCTCATTCCATTAGTCTAGAATCTTAAGAAATCTATGACTCTATTTATTTTTACATCAAATTTAGAATAATATAAGGAATTTTATTTTAATGTTGGCAGCCTTCCCATAGAAATCTTATAGATACTCAAGTGGCTTCGTAAAAAGAAGGAATTATAAATCTCTCAGACTGTCTCCTATTCTCTTTATAATTTTTATAGCAACATCCTCCGCCATCTTCATTAATGTCTTTCAAGGCCTAGAAAAATTCTACCTCCCCTAGGAAGTATTATGTTTGCTTCTCTAAGCTAAAAGTAACTCCAGTTATCTCAAAATGACTTTACAACGTATTTTTAAAACATTTATCTCTTACCCTTTTTTATTGCTATGTATGTGCTAGCCTTCTTCCACTAAATTAGATCTCCTTTGGTTCTACTATATTAGTCGTCTCATATTTTTCACTCTTGGTTCTGTCTTTCCTAGAGGGAGATGAGGGGAAACATCAAGAAATAGTAATAATTGTTTTCTCAGTGTGGTATCTGCTATAGAGAAGACACTCCATAATTATTTGATGATTACCTAAAAAAATAAAGACATCGCATTCAGGTAATAAGACTATCAGGAAGTAGCACCACTCTGTACAATCTGTGATAAATGTTAGAAAAATATAAATACAGAGATAGTTCTAGCATTTTTAATAAATAATGAAATATATTAAGGAAAGGATAAAAATAATATATATCTAATTTTTATTATTTAATATTTGCATGAATTTGAGTTAGTGACATCATCTGTGTAGGTCTATGTATTTTTATCTTCTTCAAATAAAAACATGGCAGGTGTAGTGGTGGGAAGCTAAATAATGTCAAAAACCCTTTCCAGCCTGGAAGTCCAATAAGTGTCACTGTCCATATGTTTTTTTTTTTGTAACATAAAAGAAAAAGCAATTATTTGGGCACAGAAGAATTGTAATGAACACAAACACAGATATTTTTATTTTTTAATTTTTATTTTAAAATAAATCCAAACTTATAGAAAAAGTCCAAAGCAATGCAAAATATTACCATATACCCTTCATTCATATTCTACAAATGTTACATTTTTATCACATTTGCTTTCTCCCTCCCTCCCTCCTTCCCTCCCTCCCTCTCTCTCTTCCTCACTCTTTCTCTCTCCCTATTCCCACTGTTTTTTTTGTGAACTGTACTTTATGCCAAAATGTATTTTATAGTAAAAGAAAAATATTCTGGTCAAGGAACCAATCCACGATCACATGTGGCATTTAGTTGTCATATCTTCTTCATCTTCTTCACTTTAGAAATGTTTTTCTTTCTTTGTTTTAAAAGTCTTAACTCTTCTGAAGAGACCAGGCCAGTAATTTTATACAACATCTCTCAGTTTGGATTTTTCTGACATTTGCTCAGAATTAGGCTATGCTTTTTGGAAGGCAGAAATATCAGAGAAGTGATGTTGTGTCCTTCTTAGTACATCAGATCAGAAGGCACATGGCTTCTATTTGGTCTGTTATATCTATGGGTATTTTTGATCACTTGAGTAAGGCATAGTCTGCCAGGTTTCACTACTGTAGTTTTACTTTCTGGCTTTGCAATTAATAAATAGTTGTGGTGAGATATTTTGAGATTATATATAAGCATCTTTTTTTCTCATCATACTTTTGCTTGCTAGTCTTACCATAGTAGAGAAGTCTGATGTCAATTTTTATGCACTACTTGGATCCCATAGGGTATATGGTCATGCATGAGGTTTTCTAGACCATGAGAATACTTCTACAACCAAGAAGCTGATATTGTATCAGTTAACTCATGCTATAGCTTTAGAAGGTCAGGAATTCCATGGGTAATTCTGGTGTGACAAGTACAACAGTCTAAGGAATATTTGAAGGTATCATTTGTAGTCCTTAGGAATTTATTTAATAGTTTAGACAATTTTTCCATCTTATTTTTAAAAACTGTGTTTAAAAGTATTACTTTTGTGAAATTATTTATTTATATATTTTTGGTTTGTTTCATTATTAATTAGTCTTTTAACTTGTAAGTATAAAGATATGACAAATCAAATAGTTCTATATAGACATGTTTTTATCTCACTTTAAAATAGATTTTAATTTTTAGAGCATATAAACACATTCTTATTCTTTAATGTTTAATGCACACTTTGTAGAGTTGCACTACATTTTGTAAGTGTTTTTGGCACAAATGTTGACATATAAAGATGCAATTCTATACACTATTTTGAATTACGAAAAAAGAAAATAAAACGAGCTAATGTTTGGTTTACTGGCTGATGGCAAAGATTATATTTTTCTTTCTTTACTTTTTACTTTTACTTTTTTAATGTATTTTTTTAACATTAACTGACAGCTCTGGTCTCTCTTAAATAGTTTATTAATGGTGTGACACTAGGGTAAGTAGGATATTTGTAATATAGGAGGCAGATTGCTTTGATTCATAAGATGTGAATATCAATGAGTCTGAGTAGTAACACACATGATCCTTCAAAAATATGAAAAAGTATAATCAAATGAGATTTAATTTAAAATTAAAAACCAAACCAAATTACCTAAGACCCAATTACCTAGAAAACTGGATAAAGTCAATCGGCTTTTTAGAAAGCAAATGGCAAATCATTTATATTTGCAGTGACAGAAAAGTTAAAAAAATAGTTTATTTCTAACTCAATTGTTAACAACAAACTATTAATAAAATGATAAATAAATACTGGGGATGTTGTGTCTTATATTTATAGTACTTTCAGAACTTATATACTCTCTTCCTGTATTTGACATGAGTCTTTCTCAGATTTTTACCATATTTGCTTAGTAATAAAAATAATAATAACTGGTCTTACTTTGCAGGGTTATTTAAAGAATTGTTTGAAAGATTGTTTGCTTTTGCTTTTAAAGTGAATGTCACAGTCAGAATTGCATTCTAGAAAATTTGATCTAATGTTTCTTGTATTAGTCTGGGTTCTTCAGAGAAACAGAACCAATAGGAAAGATAAATAAATAGATATATGATAGATTATAGATAGACAGGTAGACACATAGGTAAATTTATAATAAGTAATTGGTTCACATGTTTAGAGAAGCTGAAAAGTCCAACATTTGCAGTTACCATGATGGAGACTCAAGAGATCCAATGTTCAGATATAGTCTAAGTGTGAAGGCAGATCAGTGTCCTTGCTTAAAGATAGTCAAAGAAGAAAAATTGTTCTTTATTCTGTGTTTTGTTCTACTTAGGCCTTCAATAGACTGAATGAGATCCACCCAAAGTGGGGAGGCTGATGTGCTTTACTTCATCAATTCAAACTTAATTATTCAGAAAAACACTCAAAGACACACTCAGAAATAATGGTTAACCAAATAGCTGGGCACCCCTTGCCCCAATCACATTTACACATATCATCACGTGCTTTTGGTACGACAGAGAGAAAATATTTGGGGGCATGTGAAATCTTGAGTGTTAGTTCAATATTAATAAAATACCGTGTAATCTTTCCAAAAGAAGGTTCATAACTTGGAAGAGAATTTCTCTTGAAGCTTAAAATCTGTGAGTCATTTTCCCAGAGGTAATGGCTGATGCTATAGATATATTTAGGATTGTTAAAGGAGAGAGTAAAGAAAGAGATAAGATAGTCTAGAGATGGGTCTTTATAGCACCTTCCACATTTAATGTGTGGATAGGTGCAACCTGAACCTTCTGCTCAAGCAAGTGAAATGTGTGGATGAGGTTTGATGAGAAAGAATCCTGAGTTCCAGGGTCACACAATCAGGTGGAAAAGTGTGTGCCCCCTGGTGCAAAGGGGTAGAATGTTCACCCCTGGGACTGGCATGTAGAGCAGTCTTGAGAAGAAGCTAAATAGTCTGGTTGGACATTAAATAGATGCCATCATTCTTGCTCTTGTGGTTTAGTTTTAAATTTTCAAACATTACGTTACGACTTGGTTTTCAGAGGTCGTGCTCTACTTTCTTAAGTTAAAATGGGCTAACAAAGTATTTGTGAAAGTTAACGGTCACAAAATAGATTTGGAAAATAATAAATGTTGTCAATGTAGCAAATCATAATAGAAACTAACAAGTAAATACAAGTGTCTCTTTTGTAATATGGGGGGAAAAGCCTCTGGTAATCAAGAATGAAAGAAGACAGGACATGTTTTTACATTTTAATCTTTATTTCACTAAGGCTAGATTGATTTTAAAGACTAATAAAATCATCACTTTAATAGGTGTGTCTGACTGGCAAAAAAATATGTGAATAAAAAAATAAGAAAATGTTTTATACACTAAAAAACAGAAACAAACCAAAATCTGAAAAAGGAAAGTCATATTCATTCCAAGTGTTTCTATAAAAGAAAATTGTATTCTTTTTATTTTTTACTGGAATCCAAAAACTTGCACATGTATATTTTAATCAAATAATGCTTGTAACAAAATTATTTTTTAACTTACCAGTTTAATGTGTAAATTTTATATTATATTACAGTAGAAAACATTTTCTCTGTGATTTTTTTTAACCATCTGTTATTGAGGAATTTGTCAGTTATCCCAAATATGATGGTATTATCTTTGACTGAAGAATTGGTGACTCTTGGAGGCTCCCAAGAGGTCCTGGTGGCCCATGTCAGGTCTCTAGGCTGGCCTGGGTCACTAGTTGCCATGGGGAGAACTCCTGTGTCTTCTGAGGTCTCTGCTGGGTGGAGTCTATGTCCTTCCTTGGCTAATGGACAGCTAGAGTGGCACACACACTGGGCTCACCTTGGGGCTACACTTCCTGGGAGGAAGGAGGTATTGTTTTCTGTCTAAGCATGAAGCTGTCCAGATGGGCATAGGTCACATCCTCAAAGACTCCGGATATAGCAGCCCAGGACAATGGCAGTGGGTCAGAGGCTTGCAAGGGATTCATTCTGAGAAAGTCTGCATTACCTGATGACAGAACAAGGGCTGGGAGGGCAGCCACCATTGTGCCTTAGTCCGGCTTCCCTACCGGGCAATCTACAATATTCTTGAAAGAGAGATATATAAAGTTAATGTAGCTGTGTCCTCTGATTTCTCTTACACATTATTTTTTTTTCTTCTGGTGTATTTTTGGACAAATTTTAAAAATAGAAAAGATATATGTTGACTATTAGAGGGGCAAAACCAAAAGCAAATACTTGCACTCAAACTCTAGAGATATGTGCTTATGGTAATAATATCAATAAGATATTAATAATGAATTGGCTCACATATTTATGATCACATCAATGGGAATTTTTTTCTTTCATAGACATAAGTTTTACTTGTTCAAGAGATAGAAATGTGTACTTTTAGTCTCCAACTAAAACTCACTCTTCACGATTCTCTACACAATATAGCTCTTTATAAAGTTATTTCTAAATAAATAAATGCTGAACAGAAAAAAATGAGTTATTTTTTTTATCTAGAGGATGTTTAAAGGTTGCCTAAGCAAAATGTCATAATTATAGGCTTTGATTTCATACATGCTTGAGAGAAAAGTAAAAGAAAAACCTTTTTTCCAAATTCTGAAAGTATTAACAATTTTTTTTTTCATTCTCTATTGCTGAGATAAAATTTGACAGCATATAATACTCAGTTTCTGACAGTAAGCCCATTTCTGGGCTTCATGGATAGTAATAAAAGTGAAAATATAAGATATACACAATGGAGATAGAGAGAGCGTGTTAAATATACAATAATTTTTAATAATTTCTTGGTGCCTGGAACCAAAGAAAGTTTTTTTTTTTAAACAGGCTATGAGGATATGTTTAAACACATATTCTTTCAAAGCTAAAAGAAAACCTCATTAAAGCTAAAAATGTATTGAATTTTTTTAGAGAATAAGATTTATTGCATTATGACTGATTCATTAGAAGGAAGAAAAAAGTAATTTATATTCCATTGTGCTACATAGATTATAGATATGTTCACATATATAACTTCATTTAAGCCTTGCTAGGAGATGGGCAAGACAGACATTGTAATTCTCATTTTTTAGTAAAAAAACTGAGACTTAGACAATTTAATGACTTCTCCTGTAGTCAAGAGGTAGTAAAGGGGGCAGAAAATGAGAATTTCAACTAATTTCCTTGATGCAAGAAAACAGTGCTAAAAATATGGTCATGTATCCCTGTCCTAATGAACACTTATTAGAAGTTTAGCTTCAGGACAGCTCTTAAAAAGTGGGAAGGTTTAGTGGAGAGTCACAGTCATTTATCTTAGTTGATCTGGTTTGTTCATCCATAAAAATCATTCAGGTCAGAAGAGAAAAAGCTTGAAATGTAAAATAGAAAAAGGACACTTCAATTTAGCACAAATATATGCCCTGAGCTCTGAGAAAACTGAGAGACAAACAGCCAATGAGAACTTCCAACTCAACATCTTCTGTGAGTGGAATGAAATTCAGTAGGCTCCTCGCAACCTGTGTGAATATTGCACCAGGGAGCATTCAAATATCCAGGCTTTCTTTGAATGCACTATCTACTGAGATATTTTAAGATAACCTGGAGGGACATTAGAACACTCTTTATGGAGAAGAAAATATTTTTATTGTATATCTTAAGACTCAGAAGCAAAAAGATAAAGAGAAATATAAAAACAAGTGAGAAAGCTGAAATGTTTAAAATCTTAATATACAGATAAAGAAGCCCGCGAATGATATTACTAAAAGCTTTGCCAAATGATATTTATGGGTTCCTATCACATTAGTCCCCTGCTATATAGCTGCCTAAAGAAAACAAATATTTGAGTAATAGATAAAACCAATATGATATCTTCGATAGCAATCAATTATATTATTTCAAGGTGGATGAGAGTGTTTTAAATATATTCTTAGGGAATTGTTTTCCTGGGGTATTAATTGAATTAAAATAGATTTACTAGGAGACTTTTGAAAATTTAATTTCTGTTATCATTATCATTATAATTGCTGTTTTCATTAACTAACAGAACTCAATATAGGAAAAATATGAATAGAGTCAATATAATGTTTTCTATTCTAAAAATGGACAACAGGCTAAGGAAAAGTAGAGAGAATAAAGGAAAAATATATTTATGTATTAAAAATATATGTAAAAATCTACATATGTTATAAATACAAACAACATTAACTTGGTATTTTTTCAGATTTTTTTGTTTTTTTCTCAAAAAAAATTAATGAAAATTATAACTGCTTTATGACCCAGCAATTGTACTTCTGAGTATTTAATCAAAGAAAACCAAAGTACTAATTCGAAAAGATATAAGCACCTCTCTGTTCACTGCAGCTCTCTATTCACAATAGCTAAGATATGGAAGCAACCACAGTGCCCATCAATAGACAATTGGAAAAGAAGTATATGTACAATAGAATATTACTCAGCTATAAAAAAAAATCATCATTTATGGTAATAAGAATGAAATGGACATGGAGTGTATTATGCTAAGTGAAATAAATCAGAGAAAGACTAATATCATGTGATTTCACTTATATGTGAAATCTAAAGAACAAAATAAATAAACAAATAAAATGAAATAGATTCATAAATACAAAGAACTGGTGATTTCCAGATGGGAGGGAGGTTGGGGAGCCGGGTGAAAAAGGTGATGGGATTAAGAAGTACAAATTGGTAGTTATAAAATAGTCATGGGATGTGACATACAGCATAGGGAATATAGCCAATAATATTGTAATAACCATGTATAGTGCCAGGTGGGTACTAGATTAATTGGGGGGGGGGGTGATCACTTTGTCAGTAATATAAATGTCTAACCACTAATGAAGCAAAACTGAAACTAATGTAAAATAACATTGAATGTCAAATCGAATTGAAAAATAAAAATTAACATATATGTATATATGAAGTTATAAATGCAAACAGCATTAATTTGGTACATTTTTCATATTTTAGCTACTTGATTAATTAAACTATTTTGATAAAAGTTAATAAACAACTCTTCTATAATTTGATGATCATATGCTCATTAAAGTACTAAAAACAATTTTAATTAAAAATAATCTAACCTACCTTTTTCTTTATCTCAGTTCACACTAACTAATGGTATTGAAAGAAAGCATTGGAAGCCTTAAAAAGTTATTCAGTTAATTAAATGCAAATTAATTTGTTCAATCTTAGAGTAATACAATAGATATATTGATGTTGTTTAATTTGTAAGTGAATTCACTCACCAACACACCTATCTGCCCTGGAAACCATTTCATCTACTGGAAGTTCTTATATTATTTGAATTAATAGCATTAAAAGACATACCATTTGTGATTATTGAGCATTTTTTAACCACGGTTTTCTATGAAATAACAGTGATATTCTAAATCTAAATTCTTTTAAAAGCTTCACCAGTGTTAATATGGTATCTTGTACATACTCAGTGATTAATAACATCAGGTATAGCTTCTCAAAATCACATGTTAATATTAAATACACAGTTCTTTGTTCCACCAATGCAATTGCATTCCTTCATTCAATCCTAATTTGTTTATTTTTCTTTCTCTTCTTTTATCTCTCTTCCTTCTTTCCTCAGTAACTGAGTATTAATAAAGAGCTTGAACACAATTAGATTTTAGAGAATCAAAGATGAAGAAAGTATATTCTACTTTTGAACAGTATAGTATGTGCAGATAAATAATTACGATATGATTTGATATTTGCTATGAAGATATCTTGTGCAAAGTAAGACCAGGAAGGAATAACTATTCCTGTGGGTAGGGATATGGCAGAAAAGATACCTCTCAGAAAGTGCTATTTAATATAAACCTTGAAGTATGAATAGATTTTTTTTATAAGCTGGAAGGGAATGTGGGGGGAGAGAGAGAATTCCAGACATGAGAGGGGGGGAATAATACCACATGCAAACATTAAAAATTATCATAATTTATTTTGGGAATAGTGACTGATTAGCTATGGTTTTACAGTGGCTGCTTTTTCCCCAGGTTGGCACAGACTAGAGTCTCGCCAAGGCACACATTTAAAAACAGCAGAAGACCTGGGGAGTGTCTTAGTCAGCTTGGGTTGTTATAAATAATTACCGTAGACTGCGTGTGTTAAACAACAGAAATGTATTCCTCACATTTCTGGAAGCTGGGAAGTCTGAGATCACAGTACCAGCATGGTACTATTCCTGCTTTGCAAATGGCCATTTCTTTGCTGTGTCCTCATATGGCAGAGAGAAAGAGATCATCTCTCTGATGTCTTTTCTTATAAGGGCACTAATTCCATCATGAGAGCTGCACCTTCACAACCTTCTAAAGGTTCCGCCTCCAAATATTATTACATTGGAGATTAGGGCTTCAACTTAAGAATTTTTGAGGGACACAAAAATATAATCCATAGCTGGGGAGTACCTGCAAATGTCTACAAAATGGCATATGAATCACTTTGCATGTGTGCATAAACTATCTTATTGGGTTTTAAATGATGTCTGGAAATGACACATATGATATGAAGATTAAAATTAGGCATAATATATTCTATTTTAAATCTGCTATATCCAACCTCAGTCAACATCAAAAGTTGATTATTTACCTTTTGGAGCAGAAGTTGCTAAACTAAGGATCCTGCCAGGCAAACCTGGACTGCTTACAGTCTTTGTAAATAAAGTTTTATTGAAACTTGGTCATTCTCATGTATGTATGTTTATTGTCCATGTCTACTTTTGTACTTCAACACCAGAGTTAGTTTATAGAGACAGAGATTACCTGGCCCATAAAGCCTAAAATATTTATTGTTTGGCCTTTTACAGAAAAAGCTTGCTAATTTCTACATTAATCTGTAGCAAAAATCCCATCTTAGATTTTCTGATGTACCTCACTTCCCTTTGTTGAGAAGTCAAACAGTGAGAAGTAAAAATATACACATATTATAAAAAACATTTAGTTATAAATAACATAATTGATATACATAAGTCTTTATACATTCATAGGTGTGTATCGACCCATCAAATTACACACACACACACACACACACACACACACACACACACACACACACACCATCAAGGACTAAGTACTTTTAAATTACTTTTATCGGTTTCCTTTTTGATATAAGAACTTATATTTATATAGGTTTCAATTAATTTGAAAAATAAAACGTGATAAAATTCATCTTCCTTTCCTATTTCCCATGCCAAACTTACTTTCTATTAAATTATCATCATTTATTTATTACTCTGGCTCATTCTGTTTTATAATATTGCATTGCATTTGTGACTCAGTACTTGAAATGCGGTCATAGTAAAGCTTGTTTCTCATGGATATTATCTGACGCTGCTAACTATACAGCACTTATCTCTAGCCCAGGCCTCTTCTGTCTGAGATAATGCAAGAAAGATTTGTACCAATTACTAAACATTTGTGGGATATATAATATTGATTGTACCTCAATAATTATTAATACTTAAGAAGCAGATTCAAAAGCCCTTCTTTTCTTTCTTCCTTCCTTCCTTCCTTCCTTCCTTCCTTCCTTCCTTCCTTCTTTCCTCCCTTCCTTCCTTCCTTCCTTCCTTTCTTCTTCCCTTCCTTCCTCCCTCCCTTCCTTCCTCCCTTCCTTCCTTCCTTCCTTCCTTCCTTCCTTTTTATTTTTTTGTCTCTAAGTTTAATTTTCATGGATTTAATGTAGTTGATTTTTTTAATACTAAAAAGCATTCCTCCCATATATCAGGGCAAAAGGAAACACATATGTGATACATGTTTTTTGAGTGACCCAATACTTGCTTTCTAGGACACTGTTACTACAAAATTAACACTCACCGAAACTAAATTTATTTCAAGGGATTTTGGATTTTTGCCATTTAATTATAATGTTAAATGGAGAACTGGTCTAGGAAGACATCTGTGCTGGCATCTTCATGGAAGGAAACAGGTTGGGGATGAACATTGGGGGATCTAAACTTGAAAAATTGGCTTGAGTGTTCAAATGTATAGGGCATATTTTGCTTAACTGACTCATTATTAAAAGTATTACTGAAGAGAAAGAACATATCTGTGTAGTGTTAAGTGCAAAAGTGAATATATATTTAATGTAAAGCACTTGTACATGTTATATATAGAATTATTAAGCTCACCAATATAAGAGCCTTACATTTCAGTTTCATTTTTGGAAAAGACTATTTAATGCCAATTTACTTTTAAACTCTACAATTACTGAGCCATATATCAAAGGGCATGTGCCTTTAAGTCTTTAGTAAAAGGTCTAGATATGGAATAAGTTGGTAGTGCTTTCTGTGCAGAAATTATAAGAAATGGCATTAGTACTTGATTCTCTTTGTTTAATAAGGATCAAGGCACAGAGGTGGAGCCCCATCAGAATTTTCAGCTGCCACTGTCTTCTGAGATTTCACGATCCAGTCCTTCTGTTGTGTCTTATTGCTGGTGTGCAAGGCCAAAGCCTGGGGTCCATTAAGGCTATGTGTTTTATTCATAATAGTAACACATTTTAACGCTGAACAATCAATCAGGCCATACTATTTCGAATAAGTTTGGGAAGTCAATAATACTGTAGTTCAAATTCAAGTAATTTAAAAAGAAATTGTGGAAAGCTTATAGAGAATTTGTAAATTATATAATATTCTGGACCAAAGACTAAAACTGAGCTGAAACTGTGTACAGATCTAAGAAGCCTCCTTAAATGAATTCAGCAATGGATTATTTGTGTATCTCAGAAAATAATGATGTTTTGATCAGTCGCTCCAGATTTAAATCCAGTGCTACACCCATTGGTATTGTTGGCCTATATGGAGTAACAGAAATTAAAAATGAGGCCGCCTTATTAAGAGTTATCACTAATTAGAAAGTTTCTTCTTCTCATTTTAATTTTTGCAGTATTTTTGTGTTTGATCTTCAAACTTTAGTAGGAGTTGCTACAAACACTTCAAAGGCCACATAGACACATGTAAAACTGCAGGTTACTTCTGGTTGGGATGCAGCCCAACCCCTTAGGAAAGAGTGACAAACTGGACCCTGTTTATCTTCTTTACAATAAGTTCAATTACTGGTACTGATAAGCTTGTACAAAGCAGTTTGCCTTAGTTATTAAAATGCTGTATATTTCAGTCCACCTTTTATTCAACTTTGCTCTCCAAATTTGCAGTATTTTCTCATCCACAAACATGAATGCAAAGATTAGTCCTCTGCCAATGTTTTTGTTTTCTGTCACCTAACAAACTAAGTTTATGTTGAGTTTATAAGTTACAGAGAGAAGCTATTTTTCTTCATTATTTTCACTTGCATGATCATTATATCATCATCACTGAAAGACGATATTGTCTTAGCACTGACATAAGTGAAGGGCCAACCTAAGAACTATAAGAAATGCACATATATGGTCAGGTAATTTTTCCAAAGCTTTACATCTCCTAACAAGAATTTTGTTTTTCTTGCAATGGCTGCAACTAGGGATTTATTCCAATGAGACAGTTCTTGCTCTGGAACTGTGCTTTGATAGTTACCCTCAATAAATTATTTGTAATATCTTCAAAGAGGGTGAATTTTTGTCTTTATTTTATATTTTATTATGGATCCCTTGAGGCGCTATAGAGACAAGATCAGAACCAAACTCTGGCTTCAAATTCCTGGGGTCCAGTCCCAGCTCTTACATGGACTGGCTGTGTGACCTTGACACTAACCAGCTTCAATTTTCTCACCTGAAAAATGAGAACATGAAGAATAGTTACCCCAAAAAAAGTTGTAGAAAGTAATGAAAGAGGGTAAACAGAGAAAGCATTTAAGAGTGATTTGTGCTGAATCAAAGTAACTGCGTGTTAACTGCTATCATTCTAAGTCAAGTAACGCATGAAAGGCTCAGTAATGCAAATGTTGAATAAAATGTATTTTTATTTCTTAAACTATCTTACAAATTAAATGAATTTCTTAAGAGTAATCCCCAAAATGGCGGAATATGGCATCCAAAATTAGATTATTATCTTTAAAAAAATAATGTGTATTATACTTAACCCTGTAGGTATCCTGCATAATAAATTACATATTTTCTTACTTAGTTACAACCTCACTCATTGCATGAGTGACTGCTCTACCTTCTTGGAATTGCCAATGTGGAAGGTGATTAAACAGATTAGAAATGTTTAATGGAGGAGATGGATGTCTTTACTGAATATGCAATGAGAATATGTACATCTTTAGAATCTAGAGAGAAGGAATTCTCATAAGAGAACATTTGACTCTTGATGTAAAGATTTCATAAATTTATTTAACAGCAGTTTAAGATAGTGCTTTTGCATTCCATTTTATCATATATCTTTCTGTAGTACGTTGTTTCTCTCTGGACACCTTGACAGGTAAGTGGGAAATTCCTGACCCTTTATAATGACTATCTATAGGACAGTTTTCTGTAACACTCTGGTCCTAATATAATTGACTTTGTGTCCTGCTGTTTTGAAAGTTCTCTGGGCAAAGCGGTTGTTTATTATTTGCTTAACTCCCTGGGAACTGTGCCCTTAAACTGTAAAACCCCTCTCTTCTAAACAGAGCCTCTTATTACTACCTTTGCCAAAGGCCAGGAAAGATTTATCACAGTGCTACATGATGCATTTAAATATGAACTGACATAGATATATAATACGATTTAGTTGAAGTACTTGATGTTATCTGAATGATAACTCTTGACCTGAGAAGCTCTGAAGTAATGAAAGAGGGATAAATTTGCATGATTTGTGCCATAAGCAATATTTATAATGTAAGAAGGCTTTAAAGATTAATACATTCCCAGAGCAAAACATGAAAGACAGGAAAGGTTATTCCATGATCATCCAAATGTGTAGTTTATTTGCAATGCTTTCATCTGAAAGACTTTCTTAGTCCCTTCCCCCCATTAACTTAGTATACAAAGAGGACATCGATATCTTCCTAATTTCAAAATATTTTCTGTAAGTTTAACTCTTTTAATCAAGGAGAGGAGGCAAAATACTGCTTGAAGAAATAATTGATTGATTGCATCTTATTACTGAAATGGCCTTCAGTACTTTGTAAGTTCTTATATCATTAACTCCTTATTTTGAGAATCAAATAGCTTAAAGTATTTTTCACAAAATAGTCACATTATTGTTTTATCTAATTATCAGTTGGTAGAAGAAATTGATCCATAAAGCCCCTAAGAAAGTATGTAATTACAAAGTTTGAGTATAAAGGAGAGTCTTTAGAGTAATTTCTACAGAATTAATTATCATGTATTTTTAACTTTCTTTCTAAAAATATGGAAAATTTTCAAAATGGCTTCATACTGCTTACTTCTTTTTTCCACCTTAGAAGTCGACTGATTCTAGATGCTGTATTAAAATGAAAAGACTTGTGGGGAAAAGCATTAAAGAAAGTGTTCAAGAGTAATTCAAGGATTAAATCAGTTTTGATATCTACATATATTTGGATTTTAATTCCTTTGGCAGATGATGTGCTAGTATAGTTCTATCTACACACTTCCAAAAAATTAAAAGTAATTGAAAAGCAAAGAATTCTGTCAGTCAAACATTAGATTTTCTTTATAGTGCCAAATTGCTTTCACTGAAGATACAGAATACAATGTTTATTCTAGAAATGTGAACATAGATTGAACAGCCAATAACAAGATTGACTCTATCAGTGCCTGCCACAGAGGCTCACACTCTACTTTGCATTCCCATCACAAGTCTTCTTGTATAGTTTTTTTTTTTTTTATCTCTCTCTTTTTGGCAGATTGGAGAGAAATCAGAAATGAATTGTGGATATTATGACTTACTTTATAATATTCCTTCGAGGGAAGAATAAAGAAATTTTTTCTCCCCTATCTCATGTCTCATGAAGTATGATCTGATATTACTTCCATTTTACAAATAAGAGAAATTATTTAGGATATTTAGCCAAGTGAATATAAGAAATAAGCAGGATCAAAACTAGAGCTCTATTTCCCAAATTTTTCTTACATATTTAACAATAATTTTTCTCTGGGATTAGTTGCATAATTTTGAAAAAAAAATTGAGGGGAAAAAGTCTTTATTTTTCCCTTAAAAGCAGAGGAAACATAAAAATGCCAACTGATTCAGGATCATCATTTGGATCCATTCTGGAGTCATCAAGAACAGTGAGATTTGTACATATGATGTAAAGATACATTCAGTAATTGATGTTTATTACAGTAAATGAAATGCATCCGGATTACATTGTTTCCCAAGCATATGTTCTTGACTTTATCATCAAATGATTACTTTTCCCTGGATTATCTCTGTTCCATGCTAGTCGCTTTAAAGGGTGAACATGCTTACTGCCACTGTGAAGGCCTGTTGTTAATTGAGCACCACAGGCTCACTGCAGAGGTCTCTCAGCCTTACTGATCTAAACTTCATAGGCAAATTCTATTTTGTTTCCTTCATACCTAATGGTATGAACTGCATCTGAAATGCTGAGCTATGGATTCATTCAGGGCCCAATTCCAGATCTAAAGCTTAAATTTTTAGCTGGATATAGGTATGATACTCCCCTCTTGAAGCATAAACGTGCACATCTTTGTAAAACAAAGATAATATTATTCTTATGTTGCAAAATCATTGTTAGAATTTGCATAATATAATGTATTGCATAATATAACGTATAACAAAACCTGTGGTACATAGTAAGTGGTCAGAATATTTGATATAAAATTATTACTTTTTCAATATCTCTCTATGTCCTGCATGCAAGTGTAGAGTGGGTTATATTACAAAGTGGAGGTGGAAAATTCATCAAAATAATACCCTCTGTGAATTCTTATCTCACTACCTCAGGCAAGATTTTTATTCCTTTTCAGAATAATCCTGACTATTATTTGCTCATTAATTTACCATTGACTTGGGTTACATATTATCATAATTATGTATATGTCCCATTACTCCAACTCTACAGTAAGCATTCCCTCTGCAGTGAGGAAAGGTGTCTGCACTTTTAATTCCATGCAAATATGTATTACTTAATATAACAATAAATAATGCATACGATATACTTTGAATTCAATAGACCTTCAAGAAGTATTTATTTGAAAGAATAGGCCATGTACCTAGTCAGAAGACCTTTTTCCAAGTCGTGGTTCTTACTCTCAGTAAGCTACTTTGTCTTAGGCAAGTCACTTGATCACAAGGAGCAGCATTGTCCTTCCTCATTTGTAAAACCATGGTACCACTATCTCTCTACCACTTAGAATGAATCATACAAAATAATGCAGATGAAAGTACTTTAAACTTTAAGTATGTGCCACGTTAAGAAGTGAAAGCTCTAACTTGAAAATAAGAATGAGAGCTGGCTCTTATTATGATGTCTCAGTGCATAATAATATAACATTTAGTTGCATTTATGTACTTGAAATGAAAATGTGATTTTCAAAATATACTCAAATACAGTAATTTGAAGATGGATGTGATCTGCTTATAAATAAGAGCTTCTGTGCATAGTATTCTGTCTCCTAAAATCTGTTGCTGTATGTTACACAACCTGCAGAGATGTAAGGAAAACAATCATGGAAAGATAATCACTTGCACGGACATCGTGTTGCCAGCACCAGGGATCCCCATTAGGCATGAGAGGGTCAGCTTGAAGAACTGAAGTGAGACAAGAATAATTTTTATTATTTCTTTTCACTCCCAGTCTGACCTTTCACCCCTCTGGAAGAACAGTCTTGAAATCCAACCTCCCTTCTAGGGCTTTAATAAACATAGACAAGGTTTGTTTCCATTTCTTTTGGAGGCTGGAGTGAGAAATGTTGAAATACCACATGAAAGACCTTGCTTATGGGCTTTCCAGCTGAGACTTGAGGCTGAAGTGCTGAAAATTCTCACAAGGGATCCAGGCTTCATGACATTTCCAGACAAACCCCGTGGCCTCAAGGGACAGGGGTAAATTTAAGGTGAGCATCGGGAGGCCTGGTCCACTTAGTTCTCCTCAAAGTTGCCTCACACGAAGAGAATTAATGAAGAGCTTTAGACAAGTTTTATTAATGCAGCTGCTCTGTTGTGTTTTTTTTTTGTTGTTGTTGTTTTGTTTTGTTTTTAATAAGCTCAACAAGAGGCTGGTGGAAAATGGACCATTACCTATTTTAACAGGTTTCAATCTTTTGCACAGGTTTGAGTCGCTGCTTCAGTGATATTTTGGAGTCTATTAAAAGGGACTCAAAATTACACAGCAGGAAAGCACCACCAAGTAGTTCCTTGAAGTTCTGTTTTCCAGATTATCAAAAAGAAAAATAAGAAAAATTTGTTATATTTTGTTTTTTCTTGTTCTTCTGTTCATTTAAGAGATGATCTTCTACTAACAAACTGTTAGAATCACCAACAATATACTCAATAAGTAGCCATAAGTAATAGAGAAATGCACTGAAATAATAAAGTCATGATTATTGAAATAATAGAACAGGGAAAAGTAGTTTTTAGTTTGAAAAGTAACATTATATTGTAACAATCTTTCAGGATAACTTGATATCTTTTCTTAAAAAATAACCAATTACTACTCATTTAAATGATTGATATAATTTTTTAAACAATGTGGTATGGGAAACATGAGCACATAATTCCATAGTTACACTTCTGTTGGGATGTATCCTTATATTGTGAATATTTTTATTATGACCTGATTTAATACTGTACCATTATCTACTATCTGTTGACTTCATCATATGCAAAGCTCTGGGGAAAAACAGAGATTTCTCTTGCCATGGATGTTTTGGCTGTTTCAGATGTTTTGGAAAATTTACACATTAAAAATATATTATTGATTAGTATTTGTCTCTGAGTTGTTGTAAAAACACTGAGAAGCATATAGAAACAATGATTTCCACGTCAATACCCGTTTTGTAATTTGTAATTAAATCTTGTCTTTTGAAAGATTGTTGAGTTTCTCTGGCACAAAATTAGGCAAAATAAATATTACAATGTTTAAACCATATCCCCCTGTTACTTTGGGCAAAAACATGGGTAAAAGGACAGAGAATAGTGTCATAATTATTTATATATTTAATCTTCATGATGACTTAAACATTTATTTAAACTTTCTTTATAGTCTTTCCAGCATGGTTGATAATTGAGTTTTGTGAAACAGACAGACTATGGTTTATTGAATGAGCTGATGCAGGAAGAAAATAAATTTATTTTTCTTATGATTTCATCCTTAACCCCACCCTCTTTATTCATTTTTTGACCCCAGACACCCTCCCCATACTCAATCCATTGGATGAAATACGATTTATGATAGTTTTTGTTATTTTTATTTCATTTAACAAATGTCAGTACAGCTAGGCTGACCAACAGTTTAACTTTCTCCAAGATTCAGGGATTTTCTGAGATATGAGACTCTTAGAGCTAAAATCTGGAATGTCCCAAGCAAACTAGGATGGTTAATTACCCTAATGACCAGTTTAGAAATCACTTGATTCCAGATTTCCTCAGGTCTAACTGATACTTAGAACTCTGCAGTGCAGGAGGCTCTGATGGTCAGATTTTGCAGTATTTCTCACCTTACTATTCTACTTTTTCTTTCCCACTCACAAAGCTGCATTTGGCTGCTCCAGGTTTGATTTGGAAAGGGGCAGATATTTACTGGTACAGATAAAATTTATCTCAGTAACCTCTAAGAGCACACCTCTTTTTTTAAAAAAATCAATTTAAAGAAGATCTCTTTCATACATTCTTTCTAATATTCCCCTGAAGTATGTCAAGGATTTGGAAAGAATTTGTTCCCTTTTGTCTTGTAATAGATAACTGTCATGATTAGGAAACTCAGTGCAAATTATACTTGATTCGTCACAAGTTATGCTGTTTTCATGTGAGCTTTCTTTAAAACTTCCAAAATAGAGAAGGGCATACTGAGATATATTGTTTAGACCATTGGATTATCTCTATGACAAGTTTAATGAATAATTTTAAACCCTTGTATTTGTTGGAGAAGACGTGGGGGAGGAGGGTGATTGAATAGGAAAAATGGTGGGCTCCCAGTTACAGATATTCTATTACCTAACAAGGGATAATCCTAGGGACTCTTGCACAGCCTTTCAGTGGTTGAAAAAGAAATGCTAATAACTAATAAATATAAGTAAGCTTTTCCTTCTGAACCTATTATAAATTGTGTGTGGTGTCTGTCAGTTTTCTGGATTTGCAGACAATCCAGGAAACTCACCGACCATAGAAAAGTTGATATTTTAAAATATTATCTAAGGCATCCATGTTTTATTCTCAGCACAAAAGCTCCCTAGAAGGAAAAAGATCAAGTCCCAGGTTTCATGGTTTTCTTATTCTTTCCTCTACATTTATTCACTTCTCTTCTGAATTGTTTTAGGAGTTTAGACTTTCTGTTGATTGCTTAAACCCTTCTGCCTTTACAAATCCATAATACTTCCAAAAATAGTCTGTATTTGTACTTGGATGTGAATCTCTTTGAGAAGTCAGGACATTTTCTGTAAAGGGTGAGTGAAATCTAAGATAAATATTTACTCCTTTTCATGCAATGGAAAAAGAAAAAAAGGCTTTATCTCAACTTATAATACTGGCTGCAGTTATACCTAAATTGATTTCAAGTCAAGTTTTGGCTAGTTTCTATATTTATATAAATAAGCTTAAATCCTTAGAAAATATTTTCTGCTATAGGAACTTAAATCACGATTTATAAAAATGGCAACATTATTAAATAAGTGCTAATTTCTTAATTTGACACCATTTACTTTTTACTATTCAGATCTTACCATTCAATGTGGAGGTGTTTATTTTTGGTCAACAGAACTGGGTTATACTCTCACCTCTGAAATATGCCTAAAATAACTGGGGTAATACTTTATTTTTTTCCTCTAAACCAAGACAGTTATAAAGTAATCATTAAAAGTATCTAAAATAAAATAATGTTTAATATTTAGTGACAAAATGTTGTTTTAATATATTGATAGAACTATAAAATAGTTCCAATAATCTTTTAATTTGAGAAATAAAAATATGAATAATAAGTATACAAGGATATTAAATGAAAACAAAAATTTATTACATTTATATTATGTGATAATATAATTATGTATCTTACATAATATAATTACATATACAGTATATTAATATATTATGCATTTGTGTTATACTGATTTTATCTGATTTAAAAATAAGTAGACTAGTTCATCTTGATTCTTGTTTTTATAATTTAAACAGTGTCTCAGATATATCTTAGTTTCTTAGCCATTCTAAAACATCACAATTGTATTTCTTAGTAAGGTACCTACTAAGTTCAGAGCAAATGTCACTAAATGGAAGATATTCTTCATTCTAAATTTTTCTTAAAATGTAAAAATATTTTAGCTCAAATGTTTTTACAGTTACTTTTTTGCCTCTATTTAGAGGTTATTAATTTAACATTTTTTACAAGACAAAACTGGTTATATATAATGCTGATGCTTATTATTCATTTGAAAAAATTGCCAACTGTACATGCCATAATATCAAAGTCCATGATTTCAATCTAAAGACAGGCAAAAGAGAGAGAAAATATGTATATGTAGTCTGAAGTGGTTTTAGGTATTCAGTGTCAGCTTTATCACAAACATTTTGTAGTTTTTGTTTATATAAAATATTTATAAATGTGGAAAGTTATAATTTCAATTATTAAAATAACACGACTTCTCTGGACACAACTATATTATGTCTGCATGAAATCCAAACTTCAGTACATTTCTCTCTAAAAATTTCTTAATTTTCATACATTTCTTATTATCAAACTATTTTTTCATTTTTTTGAACTTCAGACTGAACTATGCACATTGTTACCTCAAAAGCAAACAATTTTATCATCTATCAAACTTTTTAACTCCATTATAACAGCATTTACAATAATATTAGATTTTTGTCATTAACAAAATAAATTTTAAAAATAATCTCATTAATAATATTAAAAAGTGTAAATGTTTTAAAAATTAATACATTTTCTATTTGAATCATCTCACATAGTGACATATAACTAATATATCCAACTGTTAGCAAAGTTCTGCTAATGACCTAATACATTAACGCATTCGCTTTATTTTCTTGTACATTCACAGGAAAACTGAAGTAGAAAATAAGAGAAATTAATTCAGAACAGTCACTTGGTCTAAATGAAATGTCAAGCTTCATAGGATGGTATGTAAATGTACTTTCTGTACTTATACATGTTAAATAATTGTGTAATTGTGTTTGTCATAGCCCTTTTTAAACAATGCATGAATTATTTATGGCCACATAATGAGTTTTCTTAAAATTTAAGTTAAATGAACCTGGTTTTTGAGGGTCAGAAATCCAGAACAGATTAATGGACACTGGTTTTAACTCAAGTCTCTCACAAGGTTGCAATCAAAATATTGACAGGGCCTGTAGTTATTTCAAGGCTCACTTAAGGCTAAAGAATTTACTACCAAGCTCAAGTCCAAGGTAACTGGCAGGCCACAGAGTTGTCTGGCTATCGACCAGAGGGAGTGAGGGAGGTAGGGAGGTAAGAAGAGAATTGGAGAGAGAGGAAGAAAGAGAGAGAGAGAGAAAGTGATTTGGTGCAATCATCACTTCTGCTATTTGTCATACTGACTAACCCTGTGTGAAGAAGACTTTCATAGGCAGAGATCATTAGGGACCTTCTTGGAGGTGGAGCCAACTTGGAGAATTAACTACTAACTTTTCAAGCAGAGGAAAATGTGAATGTTCTGAATTTCTAGTGGTAATAGGTATTATCACCACAGTCCGCTTAGATTATGGGCAAGGGTGACTGACATTTGCACAAAAACACATCATCAATTTTCTAGAGAAACAGAAATTTGGTGCCTAATTTTTTCCCAAATATTCATTTTTTGTTTTCTTGAATTCATTTCTAGCAAAGGAGTTTTTTAAAAATAGAATATGTTAACTACTAAATGAAATAAATAGCTATAGATTGAAGCCATATAAAAATGATAGAAAAGCATTGTATCAACAGTATTCAGACAGTTCATTATGTCTTATTGGTAAAAGGCTAAGGTTGTATTTTCATATCTCAGTAAAACCAAACTGAGTTTTTGCCTCTGACCCATAAAATGGTAACAAGGGTCTATTGTAGGCTGTGGCATGGACAATGATGTATTTGGCTGGTACAAGTGGCCAGCCAGGGCTAAAACATGATTTTATAGTCCCCTCTCTCCTAAGAGAAGGATTAACATTCCCTCGCTTCTGGTTTATGAGAGTACTAGTTCTTATGTTCAAGTATTACACATCCTGTCCTTAAAAAAGAGTTTTAGTACTTTGCATGGAGAAAGGTCAAAGAAAAGAGAGATGGATATCGTTAACCATCTTTTAGATTTAAACATCTGCTAAAGTGAGAACTCTTTTTAGTGAAGTGAATTCTCATAAATTTTTAATGGAGACCATGTGAGAAACAGAGTATTACAGAACCCATCTTAATTTATTGTAATGATAACAAAAATATGCAGTGATATAATAATAATACTTTATTTAAAAAATAATAAACTTAACAAATAATAAATTGAATGGTCTCCCAGGCCAATAGATATAAATTAAGATTTTCCTGGTAAATGTAGCGTACTGTCACTGGTCACCTCAATAACCTTGTATTTTGGCTAAGAAGTGAAGAAAAATGTAGGTTACTATACACAGAGAGATAACATTTCCAAACCTTTCGTGATAGTGAGAAATCTGTCACCACTATTTTTCCTGGTAAATTCCTTGTCACAAATTGGAAGTTATGGGAAGGCTGACAAAGACTTTGAATGGTCAAAGTCCTATTTTTAATATCAGTTTCTTTAGAAAATGCAAAGATAAATAAATAAAGAAAGAAAATAAATGCAAAGAAATTATTCCTATTATACTGTATTTGCTTTAGAAGCAGACACTTCTACACTATGAGAGGATACTGTTAATAAGGGTGTAAATAATAGATAAGTAGACAGATGGTAAACAATTTGAGCAAACATCAAGTAGTAATTGGCTCTTTTGGCAAATGTTAATTACATACCTATTTCTAACACTTTAAATAGAGTTTAACAGACCTAGAGTCATTTTCAGTCCTTTCCAAGAGCATCTTGGTGCTTCTCCAAGAGGAATTCAGAGAGTAGGATTCTTGGTGGATGTACTCTTGTGTTGTGAGATCTGAGACACAACCTCCTTCGAGTGTTACACCTTATTCACTCAAGAGATGGGTTTCTTTCCTCATTTTGATGGCTTATGAGTCTTCAGTGTTGGCATTTTTAAAAGTATCATGAAAAATTTCAAGCACAGAAAAAACCTGCATACCTACTACACAAATTTGACAAATGTAGAAACTTGCTCCTCAACTTTTGTCTGGGAATTGATGTGTTGTGAATGTTTTCAACATTACTAGATATTAAAAATTGCACTCTAGTATACATATAGTCTTACTTGTATTTCTAGAATATTTGCGTTTTCTACCATTTTATTTTATATAGTGTTGCATTACTTTGAATTTACCTAACATTAGAAAAATTGAGCATATCTTTACATAGCTCAGGAACTGCATGGTTTTTTATTCTGTCTTGGCTAGTCATATCCTTTTCATGTTTTTATTAACTTATCTTTTTCTTTATGTGTGGAGACTACCAAAATGTGGTGTACGATAATTCTTTTAGCCTTAAACATTTCAAATATCCTTTCAAAGTCTATGGCTTATTTCTAAAATTGGGTATATTACCTTTTGTCATAAAGAACTCTGCCATTTTAATGTGTTCCAATAAGAGCATTCTTTTTTTATATGATGTGTGCTTTATGGGTTTTATTTTTGAAATCCTTCCTTTTACTTTGAAGTCATAAAAATATTCTCCTTTATTATCTTCAGCAAATTTAAAATTTTTACTTTTCACATTTATGTCTTTAATTTGATATTTACTTTTATTCTAAGAGTAAAATTTGGCCAACAATTGCCCATATATTACATTTTGTTTTCTCAGCTTTATTCAAATAATATTGACATACAACATTGTGTAGGTTTAAGGAAATAATGTGAGGATTTAGTATGTGTGTATATATTTAATATATATATATCTATATGTGTGTGTATGCATGCATGCATACAATTTATCGCCTCATATAATTACCTCTTGAATATGTGTGTACAGTGAGAACATTTAATATCTACTTGGTTAACAACTTTTGAGTATACAATGCAATGGTTAACTATAGTCGACTGTTCATTAGATTCCTGTACCTTTGGAATTGCAGTCCTGCTCAGTTGGAACCAGGTTATGAGGCTGTTACTAGGTCTGCAATGGAGTCTGCAATTGAAGAGCTTATTACTAGAGGCTCATTAGGTGTGGGTCTAGCTCCTAGGCAGATGGGACTGCGTCCAGGGTTTTGTTCAGTAGGGTGGCACTTATAGTGCTGGTAATAGGACCAAAGCCAAATTGAGCTATAGCCAAGCCCTAACTGAACTACAAATGTCCTACCTGACACCCAAAGCTCCCACAAAAGCACTTTTGTTCATAGATGGCTGTCAAATTATTGTTGCCAAAGGAAGATACAAGTGAGGTCACCTTATTTTCCACCATCTTTCTGATGTCACTACCTGTACATCACTTATTCATCCATCCCTTTTCATACACACACACACACACACACACACACACACACACACACACACACACTGAATAGACACACACATATTTTATAGTATGTAGATAATACACTAACATATTATGTATTTAATATATAATTCTATATAATACATACATATATATTAATGTGTGTATATGTATGTGTTTATGTATTTGTGTGTGTGTGTGTATTAACAACTGCATATAAATTAATATCTTATATATGCTTGATTTTATGCCTGGATTCTCTATGCTGTTTTATAGTCTATCCTGAATAATGCCATGTTGTTTTAAGTATCAAACATCATAATAGTCCTTGAAATCTCATAGATTAAATATCATATCCTTATTGTTTTAAGTGGTCCTTTGTAGTCTTAGTTTTTAATTTTTCTACTTGGATTATAGAATTAACTCAAGTAGCATAACAAACATCTGTTGGAATATTAATTGGAAGCACTTCAAATTTATAAGTTGATTCAGAGCAAAACTGCTATCTTTATAATGCTGATTATTTTAATCCAGAAACAATGATTTTTATTGATTGCCTTATATAAAACTAACATTTATTTTTTTCAGAGAATAATTGAAATTCTTTGGTTAGATTTGTTACTAATTAATTTAGAGGTGTTTTCTCATTGTGAAAAGAGCATATTTAAAATTGCATTTTCTAATTTATTTTAATTCAGTTTGTTTTTATATATTGATCTCATGGCCTACAACCTTGCTCAATTGTATTATTAGTCACTTTTTGTCTGTAGATGCTTATGGATGTCCAATATTCATAATGTCTTTTGCAAGTACAAGCAAGACTGTTTCTTCCTGTTCAATCCTAATAGTGCTTACTTTTGTTTTCCTTTTCTTATTTTTCTTGCTAGAATTTCAATTATAATGTTCATATAGTGACAATTGGGCTTTTTCCTGACTTTAATACAAATATTATTATGATTTTACCAATAATATAATGTTTGCCATATACTTTGGTAGATGTGCTTTATCTTGTTAAAATATTCTCATTTATTACAATGTAAAAAATTGTAAATGGCTATTGAATTTTATTGAATACTTTTTGCCTTGACAGTAATTATTTTTCAATTTTTTAATGTTTTGTTATCATTACTGAATTTTGTTTACTATTAGCATTTTAGGATTTATGTTGTGTTTGTGTAATATTGATGTCAAGATAATTCTAACCTCACAGACATTGAAGGAGACTTTTCTCTTTTTGAATTCTCTGGAAGAATTTGTATAAAATAGAGCTTAAATAATCCTTAAAAGTATGTTTCTATAAATCTTAATGGCCTTATAAGCTCTCTGATGCACTTAACCAGATATCTTTCTATATATGTGCCTGTATGTATTGTCTTATCAACAGTGATGTTTTTCTGAATTGTCTAATCTCTTGTTATACACAAATGGTACTTTTATTATTGTTACTTGCATGGAACACTTACTCCTTGGTTAAATTCTGTTTTATCTTTGTGAACTTCTTTCAACAAAATTTTTTGAGTCAAAACTTTTTATATGTATGAAATTGTGTTAATTTTACTTCCATTTTAGAATAATATTTTAGCTAAGTACTGAATTCTAGACTCATATAATGATATTTTCTTATTATGTCTATTATTGTAGATGATATGTCAGACATTTTTCCAATCATTGCTTCTTTGTAGATATTTTTGTCTCCTCTTAATTTACATTATCAAATATTTTTTGGTACTTTATAGATGTCATTCCATTGTCTTAAGGCTTCCATTATTTGTAAGCAATAATCACTGATTTTGGAATGGTGTTTTTTTCTAATTTTTCAATTTACATTTCTAATTATGATATAAATTTGTTATCAAAGAAACATGTTTTCAAGAAGTTAAAATTTGGGAGTCTTCAGATTATAGCTATGATTATTATCTTCAAAAGTTCAAACTCAGGCCAATTCTTTTAAAGCTATTTTTAACTCCTCTGGGAGAACAGGATTTTTCTCTTTTCTCAAATTTGGAATATATATTATCTGATGCAAATTTGCATTATAATTCAGTCTAATATTTCTTTCTTTCTTTCTTTCTTTCTTTCTTTCTTTCTTTCTTTCTTTCTTTCTTTCTCTTTCTTTCTCTTTCTTTCTTTCTTTCTTTCTTTCTTTCTTTCTTTCTTTCTTTCTTTCTTTCTTTTCCTTCTTATACAATTTATGTGTCTTCCTAATTTTCTATGTAACTTGTAATTTATACCAGAGTGGAGCCCATTTAAATATAGACTTTAAAAAAACTATCAAATTTTATTTATTGAAAAAATTATAGCTTTTACAACTAAATATGTTTTGACAACTGAAAGTGGCTTTAGCATGTTAAAATTAGAATAGTAAATCAGTTAATAGCAAGCCTTTTATCTTAACACTGAGAAATTGAAAGCCGTGGATTTATAGCTGTACATGCAATAGATACTACAAAAGGAAAATGCATTGAAATGAAACATTTTTATGTTTATTATTTTAGTAGATTATATTGCTCTCTTAAAAAGTTTTATCGAGGAGGAATTGATATACAGTGATTAACTGTACATATTTAGTATGTACGGTACAGTTTGATTAGTTTGGACATATACAAACATGCCTGAAGTCATCACTACAATCAAGATAATAGATTTATTCAACATTTCCCCATTTTCTTGTTTCCTTTTGTTTTTTCTTTTTGTTTGTTTTCATTTGTTTGGTTTTTTGTGGGTGCCTTTTTGTGGTAAAACTGTTAACATGAGATCTACCCTCTCAATAAATTTTGAAATGCTCAGTACCATGTTGTTAACTGTAGGTGCTAAGTTGTACAGTATACCTCCAACACTTACCCATCTAGCATAACTAAAACTTTATACCTAACAAATGACAGTTCTTTATTCTGTTCTCTTCAGTTTCTTGCATCTCCTCACCTCACTCTTTCAATATCTTTGGCATCACCAACTTGGAAGATGATGAACAAAGAGAAATCCACAATAGTTGAAAATATTTGTGCCTCAGATTCTCACCAGACTCCCATTTTCTTTGCTTGATCTTTCTGTCAATGCCTATCTTATGTTGGCAAATTCTATGATGACTCATGTGTTCTTGAAGTCATTCAATTTGTTCTCTACAGACAGTGGCATGGCTTGCTCCAGAATCTTTTGTTGTTACTGTCTTGCTCTCAGTTTTGATGATGTGCGCTGGCCATTGGTTCACCTCATTTCTCTCTCAATCACCATTATTGGCTAGTCAGTACTTTGTTTCTTAAACAGTGTGTCACTCTTATTAATCTCTCATTATCTTATTGTTTTCTACTTCTATTGTGATTATTCTGAGATGACCAAAAAAAAAGACTTTCAGTGCCTTTGTACTATAAGACTTTATTACACAGATGTATATTTTTATATTTTCACAGCTAACCTCCCACTTTTGCCTTACATCCTTTTAAATCTGTCTCCAGGACCATATACAGAAAAAAATTTAATGTGAGTTATAAAACAAATTTTGTTAGTGTTCTGGCAACTGGGCATCATCTAGGTTTTTTAGTGAGGACCTGTCATAAAACCTATGTTTTCACAAAATACCTTTAGTGACAGTTGGGAGAATAAATTGTAGGTTAGAGAAACTCAAGGTACGGAAACACAGATGGTTGCTGGAGGACACTAAAAGACAGATAATTATTACTTCACCTAGATCAGTGTTTGGAGAAGAATGAATTGATCTCAAACATGTGTGGCAGGTAATATAGTTTAGTGAATGGTTTCATGTACGGGATGGAAAAAAGTCAAGGTGTCCATTATCCATCCACATTTCAAGTGCAAGTAACCCGAGAAATGGAGTCAGGAGAGGGAAGAATTTGTTTGGAAATTACAATTTTATTTTATTTTAATTTTGCAATTTTGATTGAATCTTCTGCATGGCTTCTAGATAGAGATGATCAGCAGATTTTTATAATTACCCTGCAGTTTAGTAAGAGAATTTGGGAGTGAAGTGATAAATTTTGAAGTCATCTTCGTGGTTGCAGGAAAAAAGACTAGTTACTTCAAACCTTACATAGTGAAAGCCACAAATAAGGCTCAGCAAGTTGTCAGTGTTTCTCTAGAAAAAATGCCTTTATAGTATGTTCTTTTATTGTCAAACAAGTATTTGTTATTTTGTTTCACATCAGACATTTTAGGTTAGTTTTTTAAAAAGTGTATGTCAGATTCTGTAACTTTTCTGGGAATGTCAAAATAATTTTCCATATGTCAACGTTTAAAGAAAAGCAGAGGCATGTCATGAAATGATTAAACCAAAAACAAAGCTTCACAATTACAAATAAAAACAAAGAGCACTATACTCCTGAAAATTATTTAATTTCTCCATATTTAGTTTTATAATATTCAGCAGCAAAAACAACCAAGTAGAGAAAAACAAGACAGAAGAAATACAGCCACAAAAGAAATTGACCCAACAATTTTCTGTGATTGTTTATTTCTAAATAAGATGCTAACCAACATAATCTGCTAATCAGTTGGAGATTAGTAGAGATAAGTAACAAACACCACTTAGCATTTTTGAACCATAATTTGTTACCTAAATATTATACAGTGAAGTTCCTTGAAGAGAGGCCTTGACCTAACTTTATAGGGAATCTACTGCAAGGACCAAATGCTCCATTGTATAGAGGACAAAGGGCCTTCTGCTGGGAACACAAACAAGCAGCAAGAACTGAGAGTTAGTGCTCAGGACTTTGAACCTTAGACCACACAAAGATGCAGGGACTGCCTGCCTTCCTGCTTTATATTACTCATTTTTGTATATCAGGTGCTTTGTGCAGTTCCTTGCAGCGAAAGTATTCAAAATGTTTTTTGAATGGAAGAATAAATTTTATCTTACCAGCAATTACATCTTTACCCAAATAGAAAGAAATTAATCATTTTCAAAGTCTGAAATGTCAGTTTTTCTACAGCTATGTTTTTATCTCTTTGTTGTTGTGTTTATTCTCTCCAAACTCCCTAATGTGCTTAACTCTTTCATAGACCTCTCTAAGGGGTTCCAGAATAGTGGCAAGTACTTTGTAGATTCTAAATAAACATTTCTTGATGAATAAATAAATTAATGAATTAATGGATATACTCTACTATTTTGAATGGTTCCAGTAAACACACTCTAAATACAGAAGTTATTTTTGTTTATCTTATTATTTTGATACTATTAATATTAGTATTCTCACCAATTTCTGAAGGCATATTTTAATAGATACTTTCATATCCATTAAACATATAGGTACCTGACTCTGTCTTCTCTAAACCAATATTTTAAATATTTAATAAGCTAAATGTAATCATGATACTTTGTGTTTTAGATTAATTCAGTTTATCCCTATTGAACTTTTTGAAACGGGTGTTCCATTTATCATCGTTTATGTATGAGGACACTAAGTCTCAGGTAAATTAAATTACATAACTAGTGTAAGAAACTAAACACAGATCTGAGAGCTTGTAACTGGTCTTTAATATTGTCATATTCTGGGAAAGCCCCATTCTACATGAGAAAAACCTAACAAATTCTTGAACTTATTCCAATGTTCTGCTCTAGAACCAGACATTATTTTGTTTTAGAAATGCTTCACATTAAAAAGCAAATACTACATCTCTATCCTACTGTCTTAACATTCCAATACTGTCACACTCTTACCCTCACCTTACCTGCTTTGAGCCTTGATAGGCATTTTCCATCATTTGATCCACATTTCTTCTAACCTGTCATCCCCTTCCTGACCTAACATATTTTCCTATTCAGTTGAGAGAAGTAATGTATGTCACTTTTAGTTTTAAGAACAGAAAGTTAACTCAGATTATTTAAGCAAAAATTAATTTACCAGTTTTAGACTAGAGTACAGAAATTTATTGATTCTGAATGACAAGATCTAGATGCTCAACTGAGTTTGAACATGGTTTAATTCAGGTGCTCGATCGTCTCATCAGAATATTGTCTCTCTCTGTCTTCCATGCCTACATCTGCCTTTTCTAGGTATATGAGCTCCTGGTTTTTAAAAAAATACAAATTTATGTTTTCAACCTCCATAGTTATCTCAGCACCATTTATAACATCTGATATTGATTACTCCTTTTTTTTATTTCCAATAGAAACAATAGTCTCTTCTATTTCTTTATTCTCAGAAAATGTCTTCAATCAACTTAGATTTATCTAAGTCCTTATAAAATATGAACACTTTTAATTTCTGATCACCTTTGAGCTTAAAGTTTTCTAAATGCATTCTTCCTTCTTTTCCTCCGCTCTAAGAGATTGAGATGTATTTTGATTGTTATTTCAATTACTTGCAACAGTTACCCATCATATCTCATTACTTTGCTATGTATTCTGTTTTAGCTTTGCTAATGACTCTTTTCCTTCACCTTACATATATTTTCAAACTTAAAGAACAGCCACAGAAACTGCTTCCTTTTATTATGCTATTATTGCTTCATAACCCTCCTTCTCTGCTCATATAGGCTTTTAGAAAGTTAAGTCTGTACTAACACTCCCTGATTATTTGCTTCTCATTTCCTCTTAAATTAATTGCATTATACCTTCTGCCTCTACTCTATTGAAGTTGTTTTGGCAGATATTGCCAATAATGTTCTTATTGTCAAATTCAATTGATAAATGTCAGCCTTTATCTTACTGGAAATATGAGCTAGTTCTTTAATGCTTCTTTTTGATTACTTGGCCATCATTAAAGCTCTCTTACTTCCTTCTTACTTTTCTGATATTTCTGTCTGGCCCTCTACATTAAATTTCTAAAGGTATCTTACATAGTCCTCTCATTGATCCACTACTTTTCATTCTCTGTTCATTGGGAGGTTTGTGTATAGATTCAGGTCTGATGCTCCCCTTGAATATGGCTTCTTCATTCCATCCCTGCTTTTCCTTCTTCCCTCATGTAAGTTCTACAAATACTTTAAATTTGACATATTCAAAATCCTCATTTCTTCGTTTGGCCTCATTAGTGTTGCTATCCTCCTTCAGACCAAGTAGAGGTTAACTATTACTGTTGTTAGCATCACTATCATCATCACTTAATATTAATATATTTATATTTATATAGTCCCTTTTAATACTTGGAATTACAAAATAACTTTTAAAAACAATAAACTGTGCTAATAAGTTTATTTCCATCTTTTAAGCAAAACCTATGTAGCTCTCTAAGGTTGTCATCATCATTGTTATCATTACCTTCATCGTCATTATTTTAGTCCCCTTCTTAAACTAGACTGAAAATGCTTTGAGAGAAGAACCTTAACTAACTTTTGGATTACTTGATATAATAATACTTCCAGTGTCTTCACAGTGCCTGCCACTAAGTGAACTTAGTAAATGTTAATAAAGTAACTGAAGATAATCTGCCACTAAGCTTTAGATTTTAGTCTAATTGGAATAGGTTGTTCTTCTATTTTTTCTTTTTTTTTTTTTCTTTCCCCTCTTGGTCATTGTTCACTGCTTACTAGGATTGCTGTGACAATACCTCAGACTGGATGGCTTAAACAACAGAAATTTATTTTCTCACAGTTCTAAAGCTATAAGTTCAAGATCAAGGTCCCAGCAGGACTGGTTTCCTCTGAGGCCTCTCTCCTTGGTTTAAAGATGGCCAGCATCTTGCTGCTGCTTCTTGCTGGTTGTCTCTCTGTGCATGCACACCTTTGGTGTCTCTCTGTGTGTCTTAATATCTTCTTGTAAGGACGCTGATCAGATTGAAATAGGGCATGCCCTAAAAGCTTCATTTAAAATTAGTCATTCACCTCTTTAAAGGCCCTTTTTTCAAATAGTAACATTCTGAAGTACTGAGGAGTTAGAGTGTCAGAATACCAATTTTAGGGAACACAATTCAGTCCATAACACTTACTCATATGGTTGTTTCATCCTTTCTCATGATTTTAGATAAATATGATCACTGATAACTTCCAAATTTTATTTCTAGTCTAGATCAATCTCCTGCAATACAGTCATGGCAGCCCCGTTATTCCAGTACTTCAGGATAAATGCTTCTCAACTCATCAGTTTCTCATCCTCTATCCAGTCCACTAGCAAACTCTCAGCCTTCCCTTCAGAATATATCCAGATTCTGACCAGGACTACTTATTACGTTCTCTACAATCACTGTACTGCAAACAACCAACTTCCTTTTCCTGGGCTGTTGTAAATAACTTTTATCTCCCCGTGGCTTGAACCTCTCCTTATGTTTGATCTTGAACCTCCTATAGTCTTTCTATAACACAATAGCCAGAGTGATTTTTTTTTCAAAAAACTAAATCAGATCATGTGATTCTTCACTCAGAGATTTCCAGTAGCTTTCTATTTCATGCGGGGTAAAAGCCAAACATAAATGGCCACTACCTCTATGATTACACTGTTCACTCATTATCCTCTTGCCTCTCGGGCCTCATCACTTTCCTTTTACCACATCAGGTATGTTTCCATCTCAAGAACATTTCATTTGCAGTTACTTCTGCCCTGGATACCCCTCTCCCAGGTGTCTTCATGGTTTATCCCTTAACTTTCTTCTGACCTTTACTCAAACTACCTACTCAGTGAGGCTGTCTGTGACCTCCACACATAAAATAAAAAACCAAAACTTACCTCCATATTCTGCTCTTCCTTATTTTACTTTTCTCCATGTATTTGAAGTAAATATTACATATTTTAATGATTCATTTATCTTATGTTTCATCTGCCCCCATCCCAGCTACACATACTCCCACTAGAATCTCAATTCTATAGGAAAAACAATTTTTTGTCTGATTTACTCACTATTATATTCCCAGCACCAGCACAAGTCAGGGACTCTTAAACATTTGAATGAATATATGGCTATGAAACCATGTGTACCATTCAAAATACTTTAGGTATCTGTAATGTGAAATGGTATTTTAAATGTTATAGCTGGTCATTTGAACGGAAATCAGTTAAAGAAAGACACAACGATTTTCTGGTGAGAATATACGGTCATTATTTCATTAATATAACTGTATTCTGTTCTTCTAGAATTTTTGTTTGTGTTTGTGTACATACACACACACACATATATACATATTTTTTTAAATGTATGTGTGTTTTTGTTTGTTTGACTTTGCTCTTTTTTTTTTTTAAACACCTACAGCACCTGGTATTCCTAAGTGGTCTCCATCTTTGCTCTTTTTTAAATGGCAGGTAGTATTCCTTGCAATGAACATCCCTGCTTAGAGTCAGAGGAAAAAGTATCTAAACCTTCAAGTTGTCCTCAGTCATATTAATGCTGAGAAATAAACAGATATGCTTGTCAGTAACAGCTATCACTGCTTTTCTGAGAACCAACAAATACAAAAAAAAATTAATAAAATGTGAATTAGTGAACCTACTTTTTAAAATAATCTCAGAAATAAACTTGTATTCATAGCCAGTAGTGATAAAAATATCTTAATTACTGGGATTTGAGGCATTGTTACAGATATTTCAGATTTTTTTTCCTATAGTCTAGGCTTTCCTTTTCACTAATATTGATGAAAATAGATTGTATCAAGTTCTAACTCCCAAGCTACCTTGGAGCCATGAAAGGTAACTTCATTTTTTTAGCTGTCCCTTTGCACCCCAGGATAGTGCAAATCCTCAAAGGCCTGACATAGTGGGGGAGGCACCTAGGAGTTCCCTTCAGCCCTTAATTGTCTTTCTGAGTCAGTTACCATGGAGACCCTACTGTCCCACTGTTCCCTCAGGCCCACTAGCTTTACTGCTTCTGTGTCTCAAATGGATCCTGCAAATCATTGACAAGCCTGGATCCAAGCAAATGTCCCTCTTTAAGAAGTTACTCACTCGAAGATCAAAGGCAGAGAGAGAGAGTGGAATAAAGACTAACACAGACATTTCTTGATTAGAACAATTTATCCTTCTCTTCAAAAATTTTCTACTTCTTAAATTCTCACAGGATATTCAGCATAACCTCCTCAAGGTCTTAAAGTTTTGAGTAAAACAGATTCCTTAAAGGGAAGTGTCAAAAACTACTGCTTCTGAATTGTTACAAATCTTTCTTGGGGAAAAAGAAAGCATAAAAACCTGCTTTCTGCTTGAATAAAAAGCAAAACTGAAAAATTAGGAGAAAAACAATAATACATGCAAACATCTTTAAAATGTTACTGCCACAGATTTAATTATATTTGGAGTTTATATCACCTAAAGAGTAAAAAGAACAAAAGCACTAATAAATGAATGAAGTAAAGATGAAGTAAAGGCTTCAGAAATAGCTGAAAAAAGTAAGGATGGCTATTTTTTTAAAAAAAGGAAAATGTTTATAGTCATTTTATTCTCTGTTACTCTGGAGGGAAGAAACAAAGAGATACATGTTTCAATTTATCATGAAAAAGGACCATCAAATTTTGATGAATATGGAGTTAGAAAAACATGGATTTGTCCCGTTTCTCAACTTTGGGGCAAGTCAGATAGTATATGAGTATTAATTTCTTCAGTCTCTCTCTTTCCCCTTCTTTTCTCATATTTGCTTATATAGTACCTTCTATGTTTCCAGATTCAAAGCACAGTGTTCAGTTTTTTTGGGTCAATGCACAGAAAAATCTAAATGTTTTACTTTCATGACACTGTTTAGCGACAGAAAGAAATTAGCCAAATAGTAGTTTAACTCATTTTAGAATGATAACAGTAATGAAAACTATAATGAAAATATGTGATTTTAGGAATGGAGTTGTGATAGAAAACTATGACGTAATCTGAGAATGCAGTTAAAGGTGGATCTGAAGTAATCTGACAGTGTATGTGGTATCAGGTGAAATAGGTAAAGTTCATGAGAGCCATCCAGCTGTTAGCTGTGTGTAAAAAACTTTCTAGAATATAAGCCATTGCATTCTGTGATAAATAATTCTCATACGTGTACACGTTGAAGCAGAAACTATATGACCATCAATTTGAAAAGTCCTTGAAATTAGTTTTGCTGTGGAAAACTAAGTTTGAAATTCTAGGGACATATTTTGCTTTAGACTCCTTGATTTTCCTCAGGGGAGAGTCATGCCTGAAATGAGCCTGGCACAGGAAACGCATCTTTGTGGTTTACAGTGATTCAAGGAGGCTTAATGGTTCCATCTCTCTTCATCTAATGTGGTTGTTTGGGAGAAATACATACTTTTATATTAGCGAAGAAAAACGAATGAGTGGAAACAGTTTTATAGGGCCTCCTGAGGCTTTATGCATTGAAGGTCTAGAATCGTTTTATCTAACTAAGCATATAGTCCTTCAAAATGGTGGATTATTACCATTTCCCATCTGCTTTTATAAATAATGATAAGAAAAAAGGGAAGAGAGTGAGGCCAGAAACTGTGATAGAGCTTTACAATCCCTATAATATCCTAAGTTGAGATCTCATATGCAAATGATCTCGCAAGAATAGTTTCCTTAGCCTTTAAATTTAGGTTAGATATGAAGAGATTATGTTAATCCAAGACAGGTTTATGCAAGTCACATATCATTTTGTTTTGGCAGATGTCATTGGTGTCTGTTCAGACTTTCTGGGATCTACTGGTTAAAAGCAGTTCCATTCCCTAGAAAATATAGTGGCTTTGATTAATGGCTTATTGACAGATATCTACAACCTTCTCCAAAGGATTTCCTTTGGGTTATTGAAGGCATCTCACCTTGAGCAAAAATAACCTTTCCCTCTGCCTCGAAACAGAACAAAGTCTATCATGAATTTCATGTTCTAAAGCTCCCTGCAAGATCAGACCCAAGGCCAGCTTCAACTGACAGCACATTCCTATAGGAATTCTTTCCCTATACTTCTTTTGCTTTTATAAGGGTTAAACCTAAGAGCATGCCCTGAAAAATCATGCTAACAGGAATCCCAGCTTTGAGTTGGCTTCTGCGGATCCTCACTTAAGACCCTGGATATATTACTCTGTAATTGCTGAGAATTCTTTTCTAATATGAAGAACAAAATATTTTTAGAAAGTAATATGAGAATTGAGGTAAATGGCATTTCCTATGAAATGTACTCCATATAAAACTATACTGTAGATAGATTCCAAATATCAAGATTTTTTAATGATAATTTCTAAAAACAAATGGCTACCTTTTCTATGTTGATTGGTTTCTTTCCTATTCAGAAGCTTCTTAGTTTGATATAATCCAGCTTGTCAGATTTTACTTTTGTTGCTATGCTTTTAGTGTCATATCCAACAAATCATTGCCTAGATTAATGTCATGAAGATTTTTCTCTATGTTTTTTTCTAGGAGTTTTACAGATTTAGGACTATATTTAAATCTTTGATCCATTTTAAGTTGATTTTTTATGTATGATGTAAGACTTCGATATCATTCTTTTACATGTAGATATCCAGATTCCCAGCACATAATATAAATATAAATTTAAAAAATAGAGATTGCATTTACTCATATTTTTGCTTAACATATTATTCTTTCCTTCCTGGTATTTGAGATTCTTCTTTTTTTTTTTTTTGTCATTTCCTTTCTGTTTAGAGAACTTTCTTCAGCCATTCTTTATAGGTACATCTTCTTGTGACAAATCTCTTATGTATTTTTCTTCTAAGGATATGATTTCCTCTTCATCCCTGAAGGATACTTTCACGGGATATAGGTCTGAGGGTTGATAGATTTTCCTTTCAGCACTGGGAAACAAGTTGTGCCATTTTTCTCTGGCCTTTACAGTTTCTGATAAGAAATTCACTGTTATTTTGAATTGATTTTTCCCTTATAGGTAAAATGTTTTTCTCTCTCACTGCCTTCAGGATTTTTTCTTTACTTATTACAAGTTTGACTATAATATGTTTTGATTTGTATTGTTGCTAGCTTATTCTGTTTGTGGTTTATTTAGCTTCTTAAATCTGTAAGTTCTTGTCTTTTGCCAGGTTTGGAAATTATTATTATTATTTTTTCTTCTGACTCTCTGATGACAGAAATATTAGAAGTTTTTGTTGTTGTCATTATAGTCGTATAGGTATACCAGGCTCTGTTCATTTTTTCTCTGTTTTTCAGATTGAGTAATTTCTCTTGTTTCATCTTTAAGTTCACATATTCTTCTGTCTTCTTGATGCTGCTGTTCAGCTGTTTGTTCAAGCATTTTTCTTTCTAATTTATCTCAGTTGTATTTTTTACTTCTAATATTTCTATTTGGTACTTTTTACATCTGTTTCTTTACTGAGACCTATTTTTTTCATTCATTGCAAGTGTTTGTAATTTCTCATTGACACTTTTATGATGGCTGTTTAAAATCTTTGTGAGATAATTCAGATATGCTTGTTACCTTAGTGTTGGCATGTATATTCTTTTTCTTTCTTATTCTATTATGATAAGAGATTGTTTTTATGAAAACATAGACTATTTGGATATTATATTATGAGACTTTGGATCTTACTATATCTTCGGTTTAACTGAACTCTTCTGCTACTGCTCTGGCATGGTAAGACAGGGTCACCACCTTGGTACTGTCAGGTGTGGGGAGAATCCTGGGTTTCCCACTTGGCCTCCATTGACATCTAATGTGAGTGGCTCCTTGTTATTGGTGGTTGTAGAGGAATTGATGACTTCACATTAGGCCTACACTGATACCTCCCTGCTGGAATGACTAGCAATATCTTTCTACTGCTCCCCATGTGGTCTACTTGACAGCGCTGTGAGATGAGATGTTTGGTATTGGAACCACTTGGCATTCGTGACATTCCTGGCTTCCTACTTGGCCTCAGTGGTGGTGATGGGGATCTTGTTACAGCTTCCAGGGCAGAAGTCCAGGCTCCCTACTCTGAAGTCAGCTTTTGCTGGCATGGGTAAAAGTGTAGCCACAGCTTTTGTTGTGCTGTTGTTGTTGTTGTTAAGGTTGTTGTTGTTTTCTCCATAGTATTTTAATAGAGTGACTATTACCTGAAAGCTTTATGCTTTGTTATGTTGGCCCTTTTTCTGGTCCTTTGTCCAGAGAGATAAGGTTTTGAAAAGGTTTTTTTTTTTTTTTTTTTTATCTGCCCTCAATGGCATTTCCAGATTTATACTTTCATCTACTTTAAGTCTAAAATCTGTAAGACGTAAAGAATCCAGGGAAGTTACCAGCATGCCATTTTTGGGCTCCCAAGGTTTACAGCTATTTTGGCTTCTTCTATCTACACTTCAGTCTTTTTAGTCTGTTTTATATGCAGCACCCAGGAGTTTTTATTGTCATTGTAGGGAGAACAGGAAAATATGTCTTCTCCATCTTTATGGAAGCTGAAATAATGAAGGCTGACTTTTAATAGAAATGATAGAAAAAAGAAAAATGACATTTTTAAAATAACAAAAGAAAGGCAATATCAAGCCATACATCTGTATTCAGTGAACATATCCTTAAACATGTAGGCGAAATGGAGATGCGTACAGAAAGAGATAAAAAATGGTAAAATAGTAAGGATGTGAGAGAATATACAATACTTTTTTGATAGCTACAAACTGTGACTTCTCTATTCTGTCATTAAAAGTCTGTCACTAAGTCCACCTGACACTCTCACTCTCAAGAGGAGAAAATCTATGCTCCACTTCTTCAAGACAAGAATATCAAAGAATTTGTTGCCTATTTTTAAGCTACCATTTATAATGTTGACCTAACAAGCCAGACACAAAAGGGCACATATGGTATAAATCCACATATATTATGTTTTAAAAGCAAAATAATTTCTACTAGCTGTCAGAATAGTGATTACTATTGAGGGTTTGGTAGTTACTAGATGATAATGGCTTCTTCATTCATAAGTGGGTGCTGGTAGGAGAATTATTAAACTTATATTTAAAAATTATTTGAGTCTATGGCCATGTCACCCTGAACAAGCTTGATCCTGTCTGATCTCAGAAGCTAAGCAGGGTCGGGCCTGGTTAGTACTTGGATGGGAGACCAACTAAGAAGACCAGGTGCTGTAGGTGTAAAAAATAAAAAGGGATTGTAAGCTGACAAGGTCCTTGCAATCTGTGAGGTTAAACAAGGGTTGCCTCACCTAAAAAAAAATTAAAAAATAAAAATAAAAATTATTTGAGCTGTATACAATTTATTTAAACACCAATAAATATTATTAGTTCTAAAATATAAAAAGGGCAAAAAAACATTGAACATAATATTATTAAAAGAAGCTGTCCAATAGGAAAATAAAAATATGTAAAGATGATCAAATTCAGTAGTTATTAAAGAAAAGCAAACTGAACCACCTAGATATATAGTTCCATTGCACAGGTCAAGTGCAACTCTTATATATTGCTGGTACCAGTACAGCTGGGTATAATCACTGTGGAAAATCATTTGTCACTATCTGCTAAAGCTGAATATGTGCATAACCTATCATACACCCATTCCACTTCTAGGTACATAGTCATGTTTATATGTATATCCATGTTTACCAGATACATGCATAAGCGATTATAGCAGCACTCTTTACAATAATCACAAATTGGAAACCACTCAGAGATTCATTAGCAATTTTTGGTATATCTGTAGTGGGAATATTTTGTAGTAATAAGAATGAACAACTATACTTATAAATATGCATAAATGTCATGAAGATAACATTGAGTTAAAGAAGCCAGTCATAAAAGTATACATACTGTCAAATTCAAAAATAGTTAAAACAAGCCTATGATAGAAGCAAAGATAATGATTGCGTTTGAAACTAGGTAATATCCTGGAGTACACAAAAAGCTTCTCTAATGGACATGTCTTTCAAGCTGTTTTTCAAGTCATACTTGTGTGATTTTTACATTTTTATGTAGCTATCTTATATGTTAATTAAAATAAAATTAAAAATAAAACACAGAGGGTACATACTTGTACATCACTGTCATATTTTGATACTAGAAGGGAAGAGGATAATTTTTGCAGAAGAAAAATCTAGTACTTTCTTGATAGAAATTGCTAGCAGAAGTGTCAGGAATACTGATGTTATAGGCCAGTGGACAAAGAACCATGTTGTTCAGAGATTTAATGATTTTCTGATCGACAGTCCTACATATGATGTAAATATAGTAGCCAGAGAGAGATTTATATGTCTAAAATACTTAAATGATAGATTTTTATTAACATTAAATAAAAGACAATAGTACAATTTTTAGTCAGAATGTTAATAGGATTCATTGGTGCTTAAAACAACTCCATAATGCTATTACTGAGAATGCCATTAATAGCACTGAGAGTATTGGGGTGATGTGCTGAGCCAGGTGCCATTTTGGAGTTGTTTTTTCCTTTTCTGCAGAGAGATTCAGGATCAGTGCTCAGGGAGTATAGTATGGTTTGGATTAAGAAGTCTAAATGCTGGGAAGAGAATCCAAATTTGAAATTTCCAAATGACAGCTTAGACACAGAGTGCCAAATTTTCTTCCTCTCATGCTGTGCTACCGAAAGCCAAGAAAAACTAAAATTCAACAAAGAAACTTTTCATGCTATCTGTAGTGATCCAAACCAAGAAATCTGTTCAGGCTGGGGGCCATTAAACCAAGAGCTACGTACTAACCCATGAGTCGCCATAAAGCCAGACTCGACCACACCTCACTCATACACATGTCAGATCAACTGGTTGTGCTTCACAACTGTTCATCTGAAAAAAAGGGGGCCAGGAGAAGGTGCTCATTTGACTTGCTATGTTTTTAGGATCATGATATTTTCATTAACTATGTGGGTGTAATTCAGTGGGTGTGCTAACACTTGAAAACATCTGAACCACATTAAAGGATAAAGTACAGGCTCCACGCTGACCAAGATCACCAATATTGCCAACATATCCAGATTATTTTGTTAAAAGAATCAATAATGTGCCTAAATAATTCCAAACATCTGGATATTTGTAAATAGATGTAGGAACAACCTCATGTTTTGGAATTGTGTGCAATTGGTGACAGTGACAGATTAATTCTGATTATTATTCCTTGGGAAGATTGACCAAGAAACTATAACATTATTATTTCATTATAATAACTTAAATTTTTATTGTGTTTCATATTTTTTTAAATATAAAGTTTTCACATACATTATTTTATTTGCCCTATGTTGAACCGTTTTCAATTAAACAGCTTGTTTATTTGTTTATTTTAAGAAGAGATAGTTGAAATGTGGTTAAGTGGCCCTACAAAGGTCACAGTTAGTTACATATAGATGAGGACATATTTTAATTAAAATCTATTACTTTCTCTTTCCGACAACTCTGATACCATGGAATTAATTATAATGTATGGTGGTTGTAAAATGCATACATCTATTGCAATTAAGAAAACACAATAACATATTTCTGTATGTTCTCACTTCCATGATACCCCTCCTGAGATTAACACTGTAAGGAATATTTCATACACACAACTAAATAAATTTTCTACAGAGCAACTAACTTTTCTTATAGACTCTTGAGCAGAAGGAAGCCTGTTAGTCTCTTCTTAAGAAATGAGAAGACAAGCTCAAAGTTCTGTAACTCTTTTGAAACCACATGGTAAACTCAGAGTTGTTACCAAAACTAGTTCAGTGACTAGGCTCAGCTGGAAACAAAACAAAACAAAATCTTAATACGAGATTCTTTTTAGAAAATTTGACTGATGATATACCATGCTGACATTTTCCCAAGATTATTACAAACAATTTTAGTAAGATTTTGGAAAAGTTTTGAAATTTTCTGTTCCAATCCATATGGGCAGCCGCCTTGCAATAGTAATATTATTTTGTCACCTCAGATAGAAGTCAGAACCAGAGGCAGCTTATCCTGAAAATAGCATTTGTTATAATAATTTGGGGATAAAATTTACTTTTTCTCTATGAATCTACCTGAATTGCTTTAGTTTCATTCATACACCACAATGCTTGTTTTATAAACTTTGTACCCTTTCAATTTATGCAAACATTTTCACTTAAAATAAATTAATTCCCTGAGATATGATTTTGATTTTGGTGCATAAAGAAGAAATGTATAAAGACATATTTAAGCCTCAGAGGCAAGGTGATGTGAAGAGCAAAATTGTAAAAATGAAAAGTGTTTCTGATTGCCAAGTAAAACTATATTTTACAGTGCTTTATCAAAACTTTACTTGCTGTAGATCAATGCTGTATTTTCCAGTACATATTTTATTGCTATATGTATGTATATATAATCTTTATACTCCTTCTCTACTCAGTTTAATTAGTTACTCTGATATTTATGGGTGAACATTATCAATCCAATACTAGTAACTGCATAATCTATAAAATACTATGACATGTTTTCAGGGCCATAAAATTAATTGATGTAAAATAAAAACATTTGTGTGGCTTAGCAAACATTTGTTAATTTAAGTGTAGCCAACTAACTTATTTTTTCTCACCTCTTTTCCAAAATGTATTGGTTTATTTTTCCACATCAAAATTGGCACAGGAAAAGCCACACTCTGATTCTTCTTTTATTAGCCACAAGAAACAAATTCTTTCTATAGAATATCCATAGTTCTAGTGGGAGAAAAATCACCAAATTATTATAAGGTGATATTTTTCTCCTTTCCAAACATGCTCACTTAAATACAATTGAATAATGTATGCTTATTTTAAACATGTATTAATATTTTAATTTATGTAAAGATATTTTTATAGCTGTTTTATAAATGTTTGGTTTTAGATATTAAAATATTATAATTTAACTGAGTTTTTTGAAAACAGAAAATCACGATATTTGCTGATTTTGTTTACATAATGAAGTATGCCTGTGGTGTATATGTTCATTTATATTAAAGTTTTTAAATGCACAAAAGCTGGTACTATTGATATACAGGTGCATGTATATAAATTAATGCTATTTTTCATGCTTCCCCGCTTGATAGAACTAACATACTTATCTAATTCTCATCAACAATTTCAATTTCTGGCTACAGATTTTCATTTTTTTTAATTTGATATTTTTTTTTCTAGATTATGATCTTGTCTTTTTTTTCTTTTTTAAAACTTTTACTTATTTACTAATTTCTTTCATAGCTCATAGATTTTGTTAATTTGCCCATTTTATTATTAAAAATTTTATAGTGTATAAAAAAGGACTAAGGAGGCCTGCTTTTTCTGCCACAGTACATTACAAATCAGAACATGATACAATTTAAAACATTTCACCTGATATTATTTTGTCAAAATATAGATCATGAACTTTTTAAGTGATTTGGGCTTGTTGCTTAATGTTTTCATATATGTGGAATAGTTCCTAATATCTAATTATTGGTAAATCAATAGATGTTTAGATCCTTATTAACTGCTACAAAAAGCAATTATTTAGTTCTGCGAGTCTCTCTCACATGGGTCAACCTTTCTATTGGTGAGCTTATTTTTAGCAGAGGTCAGCCAATGCAGTATTATTTTGTTCATCTACTTAAACACCAGTTAATTTTCAACAGATACTACATTAGTTGTATGTTTAGAAAAATAAAGATTTTTTTTAATATCATATATCAGCATTTTTTATTTCTGTTGGCATTTTCCAAGAATAAAAGACTAATTTAATGTAGACTGGCATTTTTATTTTGGGACAAAAAAAAGAGCAATCTAAATGTGATGAAATTATCAGTACATTTATGAATCTTTTAATATTAGCTGTTTACAAGTTATTTGCCAATTTTAACTGCCTTCTCCCCCTTCCCGAATTTATAAGTAACCAAGTTAGCATACTAAAGTAACACTACAGCCAAAAATGTCTGTCATTTTTCTTTTTTCTGTGTATTGCATTTATTTACTCATGGGATTTAATGAGACTCTTGGAATTCCCACAGCTTTCTTGTGAGTGAGAATTATCATATAAGAATTGGACCAAGTATGCTAAAATATGGATTACTCTGGTGATTTCTAAAACAGAGAATTTAATTTGGCCATTTCAAATACATTAAAAATTAATAAGCAGAACTTGTTTATCAGATGAAACACTCTTAGTGGTTCATTCATGTGAATTCAACCATACTATTGCAAAATACTTAAAAATAGGAAAATAATAGGTATATATAGACATATACCAACCACAGAGATTTGACATATTTTAGGTTGTAATATTTGTTTCAAATCATTTTGCTCTAACAGATAAACATTGTTTAATACCCCTTATACTTACCTCTATCTTGTCTCTCCCTTCCAAGAGATGTAACCATTATCTTCAAGCTGGTAAATGTCTTTACGATGCATGTTTTAGAGGTAGACATCTCCATCGACATGTTTTTGCTATTTTTAATAGTTTTGTAATTGACTTAATACTACATATGTAATTTTGCTCCTAGTTTTTTTCACTAAAAGTTGTTTTTTTGTGAGACTATATATACATATATATGAGATTATATTATACACACAATATATATAGCTCTAGTCGATTCATTTTAGAATTTAATTATATAACTTTTATTTAATTTATCTAATTATTTTATAAATAATTTATTTTCTAAATAACTATTTTTGTAATTTCCAATTATTTACTGATGCAAACATACTATTAAAGGTGAATATTTTTCTAAGGTACTTACTTGGAATTAAAATTTTTTGATGGTATGGTTTGTATATCTTTGTTCTTACCAGACTTAAAACATGAACTCCATATTTTGTTCAGGTTAAGAATTTTAAACACTCAAACTATTTTAGTGACTCTTATGGGCAGGAAGAGGACTGGCTCATTTAAAATAAAATAATTACACAAAATTAAAAGCACTTCAAATATTTCAAAATAAATCTCTGTTGCTTTGTCAGGAATAAGAAGTTGACTAATTTGACACAGAGTAGATCCTTGGGGTTTCTTCTATAAGGCAAGTACTTTTAAGCTAGTTTCACCCCATAGTTTTTTCATTCCAAGCAATGAAGTGCTTTTTGCTTAAAATAATGCTCCCATCTAGAACACCGGGAAAACCAAATTATCAATCAAACAAACAATCCATGAGAGAAGGATCAACAGAGATAAATCTGGAAGGATGTCTTCCCACCAGTAATGCTAGTAAGATGTCATTCTCTCTTTCAAGCTTATGATCTTCATCAATTTGTAAAGCTGATACCAGAGCCATTTATTCACAGAATTTAGAAAAGGCATTCATAATTTGCTTTATATTCTGGATCCATTTGAATCTTTCTGGCTATCTCAAAAGTCAATGTCTTTATCCAGAAAATGTAGACAACTCAGGTACCTAATATACCCATCATCTAATGTTAAACCACGTAGTAGGAAGGACACTTACTAATCTTGTTGATTTGCAAGTTTTACACGTTGAATACATTTCCCCCTGACTGTGTTATTCTTTAACTACCAGCATAGGCCAGGCCTTTGTGCAGGGCTTTCTCCCCAAATATTCTGTAGTTCAATGTCAAGGATGTTCACTTGCAACTCGGTGTTTTCTTTCCTCAAGTACACCTAGAAAATGGTATAGACTAAAATTAAATTGTCTTAATTTGTCTATTTTAAGAATTCTGTTCTGGAAAGAGATGCAGAAGAAGAGTTTTATGTTTGAATCTAAGTTTTATGTATTAATCTTTCATGTATAACTGGTAGTATAAAATATGAAACTGAGGACTCCCATTTGAAGGGACACTATGTGGAACCCACAGCATAGAATCTACTTAGTAATAGATGATGCCTCCTATCCTATCCTTCTACCTCCATTTTCCTCTATTTCATCTCTCACCTTCTGCCAGGATTTTCTTAAAAACAGGAACATAATTATGCCATACCCTCGTTTAAAAACTGTTGATAGTCCTGCAATTCACTAATCTGGTTCTAACCTATGACAGAAACTAAAATGCCTGTTTCTTTCATTTTCCACCCACCTCCCTTTACTCTAAATTCCATTCAGAACATTAAGCTTTGAATTATTTATAAAGCCCTGTGTGAGACATGCTTTCTCACACATCTCATACATCTCTTTAGATGTATTCTTTCTCTCGTCTGGAAATCCCCTGTGTTCTCTCTGTCTAGAAACTCCCTTCTAATCATGTAATGTAATGTATGTAAGAGTCAGCTCTGATGTCACCTTTTCTGTGACGGTTTCTTGATAGCTTTCTGAATGTAGAATCCCTCCCCATCTTTACTTGAAAAGTATTAATTTTAAAGAAGGTTTATAGTAACATTCGACATATATGTTTTTTAACCCCAAGATTCTGAGCTCCAAAGACAGCTTATTTAACAAAACATAATTTTAAAACATTAAGAAGTGATGATTATATCTATTTGGTCTCTACAAATTAGAGGTGTTCAATAGATATGTGCTAAATGTAATAAAATCTTTGTTGTTTAATACATGTTTTATGTTCATTAAACAAATATTTATGGAATATACACCATATGCTGGTTTGTGCTCTGCTTAATCGAAATATAATTTTGAGTTGCTACCCCCCAAAAAAGGATTGAGGAGTTTGTAACTCCCCCCAAAGTTGTTGCCTGTTCTTTGGGTCTCTGAAACATGGGTTCAGTCCATAAGCAGAAGATTCAGTAAAACTAAGAGTCCTCTCCTGAAATTAAACCAATGACAAACACCTAATTTGGAAAAGTAACAATATTTTCATGTATAAGGTGTGAATGCATGTAATTTACAAAGTGATGATCTAATTTACCTTCTGAGATCAAGGAGAATATCTTGAATGGAAAACATTTGAAGGTAACTGTAGCCTTAGTAAACTGGATCCCAGGCATTGAAGATGGAGCATTGCTTGAGCTATTACCTTTCACCTCATACTATAATTTATTCTTGCCCTTTCTAGGATTTCCAAATATTACACAAATATTATATTTATGACAGCAAAAGCTGCAGCTAACATTGTCCAAACACTTGTACCATAGATCCTTCCACTCTCAGGAGGAAAAAAAAAAAAAACTTTTCAAATTGTGTTCCCCTTGGATAGACTACAAAGACCTTGTCACAGCTCTCTTGTCATTTTTCTCTTTTTGAGAAATATAATTTTAAAATACTTCTGAATTACATGAGAGGAGACAGTATATATTTTCTACTTTAAAAGCAATTTAAGGTGGAGTTCTCTGGTGCAAAGGCAATTCAAAAATAGCTGAAGCTTAAGAGTTGAAACTCCCCCTTGTCTGGTGTATATTGAATAGAGTTATTAGCAATCAGAGCTGTTTTCAAATGCTCAGTGCAAAATTACAGAAGAGTTTTGGTTTATAAATACTGTGCAGGCAATGGAAGTTTCAGATCGAAGGTACCATTTGTTCAGTTAGAATTCTGAAGAGTGATGAGCCATTGGATGCCATTTTAATCATCTGAGTCTTTTCAAATTAAAAAAAAAAAGGCAGATATTAAATATTTCATATTAAAAAATAGAAATAAGAATATCTTGATATTTCATGTAAAGTGTCTATTATCTTACTTGCAATTCACTAAATTCATCCCTAGGTGTTGGAGATATATTAACATAATATTAAGATCAGGAGCTTCAAATTTAGGGAGCGTTTGTATCAAATTCTGTCCTCAACATTTTTCTATTACTGTGGGCATATTCCTTAACTTATTATGCTTGCTCAGTTTACTTGTCTATGAAATATCTATATGTCATTTATTGTACCTAGCTTACTAGGTTGATGGAAATGCTCCATTTTCATATTGAATATTCTTCCACCCCAAAATTAATTTACAGTTTTTCAGATAATTATGTCCTTTGCACATTAGAAATGAAATTCACAGGGATAATTAGAAATATTTTGAAAGTTGTTCTTTGTTTCATAAAGTAATAAATTAGTAATCAAGCTTTAAATTTACATACTGTATAGAGAAGCATTTCACTGCAGAATTACATGCACTGAATTTTTGCCAAGGTCCCCAACCAGAGACATGTTAAGGTACCGCATATGAGTAACTCTGCACATATTTTTAAGATGCAGTGAGTTCTTAAGGGGCAAGACAAAATTACTCTGTGCAAATGTTTCATTTGAAGGGACGCTATACAGAACCCGCAGCATGGAATCCACTTAGTAATAGATGATGCCTCCTGTCTGATCCTTCTACCTCAGTTTTAGGTTTATTATAATATTCTATATATTTATAGATATTTGAAAAACTTATAATAAAAAGCTTTGCTATAAAAGTGATATTAATAAAATGCCTTTGCAGAACCCATCTACCAACAGTAGCAGCCAGATGATTAATGTTTATTAAAAATGACTGTATATTTATTTAAAGTGATCTGGCAGTATATTTATTAAGAAATATTTTGCTATTTAGATTAATAAAGTACATGTGCATTGTTGAAAGTTGTAAGAGGTAAGATTTTTAGGTTGCCATCTAATTTAATTCACTCAACTTTCTAACAATCCTGAACAGTTAAGGATTGACTTTAATAAATACCCAGGATTAATAAATTACTTTTAAATTATAAACAAAACAAAATTATGTATAACTATCTATTGTCATCGTACAGTAGATACTGCTTTTATTTAAATTATTGATTTTTTCTTAATGTATACAATGAGAATTTTTTTCAGTGTTTATTTATGGCTTTAAGAAAAAATTTTAAAAATATATAAAATTCAAGGTACCTTGACTCATGTAGTCATTACAGATACACAGTAAAAGAAAGTCATCATGCTAAGATTTCTTGAAAAAGAAGGTAAAATTATCATGATTGCAGCATCTTTGATAGCTGAAAATCAATATAATAAATTACATACTTTATATCCACATATAAATGCATTAGCTACATTCTGATCATTCCCCACCTTCTTATAAATTTCTGCAATGTAAGTTTATGTTCCTCTGTAAACAAATACTTTGCAGATAGCTAGGCCTTTTACTTTAGCACATAGTTAACTTTAATCTTTTACATGCCATAAATTTGCATCTAAATCATTCCTCATTTATAAAGCTCTAGTCATATTCAAAGTTAATTGGAAACTTGAAATTTCCCCTAAAACTCATACCATATAAAGGTCAGTGATGAGGTAATAATAATTATTGAAAAATAAAATAAGATGCACAGTGAAGATCTTAATAAACCACTTTATCTAGAGCTATTTTATTACAAATACATTTTAAAACTGTAACTTCAGAATAAATATATCCGATTATTTAAAGAAATCTCTAGATAGAGCAAGAAACAGCTAGCTAGGGTGGTTAATATGCAGCCTTAAACTATTCAGGTTTATTGATGGTGACAGCAACTTTGGGATTCAAATGGAGACAAAATTACATAGAAAAAGAGCCATAGAGAGAGAAAATATATTCTTATTTGAAATAAATCATCTTAAGTACAAGAAGTTAGCTCAGTTCCTTCTTCTTATCAAATTGTTCTTAATGGATTGAGGTTTTAAACCCAAATTTTCCCATCTCTGCTGAGCTTGTAAATGCATCTGTCATCTTTGACCCTTCTTAGGCTCGGATTCCTTGTGTGTCCTGAGCCTTACTTCTGAGTCTGCTTCATGGAATGAAAATATAATTTCTCTTTCAAACCAGAACATATTTGAGAGTGAAAGAAAGAACTTTGAATAATTGCACTGGGATAATAAGCATAATGGGAACTGCCCTGGGCAAATGGGAACATGTGCTTACCATCCACATGACCCCTCTCTTCTGAATCATTTATATAAGATCAGTGCCTCACATGGCATGGTTGTTTGATCTCCAGTACCAGAGCATGAGTGTGGGACAAGGATCTTTAGTAAAAACATCATCTGAATCCCAAGAAATCTATCAGGTGGTCATCAAGATGTGGAGTTAACAGGACACTGGACACAGAGGAAACACAATAGAGCACACAGATGCTTGTTTTCAGATTTCTTGCATATTCCTGTCTTCAATATAGCTTGCATTCTGATGAATATAAAATAAAGTCTTTCCTCTCCCCTGTCTCTCTTTCTTCAATATGAAGTCTTCTTCTTCCCCAAATGAGAGAAAGCTAACATGAGCATGAGTTCTTTCCCTGAATTCTCTAACTAGATATTTTTTCTTGAATCCTCTTGTTTTTTTCTGTTGTTGTTGTTGTTGTAGTAAATGCATGGCATCAGCCTTCTTTCCTATGTTTTTTTGCTAACTACAGAGAGGTCTGTCTAAATTGAGCAGTCAAGCTCTTAGCCACCTGTGTCTATTGAACTTGAAATTGTCTTGTCAAAATTGAGGTAGAGTCTAACTGTTAAATACATACTGAATTTACAAAACTTGGTATAAAAAACATAAATGTCTCAATAGCATTTTGATTATATTTCAAAATGATATGTTGGATATATGTAGTTAAACATGATATGTTATTAAAATTCATGAACTTTTACTTTTTAATAACTATTACAAAATTTTAAGTTACATATGTGGTCATACTTTTAGCTCACATTAGGTTTCTGTTATACGATTCTGGTAAGATTTGCTCTACCTTCTGTTAATGAGTGCCTTGCCTTTTTCTGTCTTTTACTTTATATCTCATTGCTTCAGAAAACACTGTAGGAGATTATGCTTCCCAATCCACATTTTCCTTTTGTAGCCTATGGAAAGATTTTTGCCATGCAATGACAATATTCTGATATTTTAGAACCTTCTATAGAGTGTCAGTGAGACTTTCAAAACAAGACCCAATGCTTTCCTGTGGTTCTGGCTACTATACACATTTTTGATAGATTTTTAGTAGAGTCTACCACCTAATACAGCCAACATCACTACCTGCTATTAGTACAGCATACCATAAGATTAGCAGAGAGTAGTCTGTGGAATAAAGCTACAGTTTTATATAAATGTGGAGAATGTATTACATGTAACTTTGTTTGGTATTAAACCACACACTTTTTTTCTGATTGAAATTATAAGACACATAATACACCAGCGACTCACTTTTTTTTAGATCAAGTCAGCCAAAAAAGTTTCTTCATTTGTAGTTTTTTTCTTTGTCCTCATCCTCCTCCATTTTCAATGTCAAAATAATATTTCCCTGCTTTAAGAGAATATAAAAGTTGTCCCCTATTTACTAACTATAAGCAGTTATAGTTTTATATCTCATACTCTGCATACTATATGTTATATGAGATATATGTTATCATGTATATATGTATGTGTATATGTGTGTGTGTGTGTGCGCGCGCATGTGTGTTTGTGTCTGTGTGTTTATATATATATTAAGTCTTTTTTTATCTACCATTATCATTTGATTATTCACTAAAAGCTACTTTCACAGCATTACACACTTTGAGATGACCATTAATTGATGTCAAAGAAATACATTATCATCCGAGATAATCTGACAGTTATTTGATGTAACTCCATCTTTACTGAATATATTAGTACATGCCTCTCACACTATGTACTCATAAAATTCAGAAGAAAATAAACCTCTGTTCTGATTTATGGATGAAAATGGACTTCTGAATTTATTACTCATTACCAATAACTAAAATAATTTTCACTCTGTTAATTCTTTCACTCTGCTTACAATAGTTTTTGGCCAATTTAATTAATCTCAGAAAATACAATTTTATAAACATGGCTCAGAAGAAATGAATGTTTAAATCATTCCCCCCCGCACACACACACACACACACACACACACACACAACTGTGCAGAGATGACTCTGAACAAATGCCCAGCATTATCTTCTCCATGAAACTAATTTCTTATTTCATTGTCTGTTCCTAAGAAAGCTGAAAATATCATTTGGAAAATTGCCAATGGCTTGGAAAATGGGAAATCTCAAAATATGTTCTGAAGCCCAAATTCTGTATAACAATGGAGTGACAAAAAGATGTACATGGAATGAGTCCATATGTAGAGCTTGTTCACCTGCCCTTTTTAAGCTATGTGATTCTCCTGTGTGAATTTATTTCACATGTTTATGTATTAAAAATATTTATTAAGGAGAATATTCTGATTGGGATTTGGCACAAAGATCAAGTAAACATGTATGGAACATCCTTTATGACCCACTGCCCTAATATGTATGATTTGACCTGTCTTAAAAATTGACAGCACAAGATAAAGTGTTATATGTACAGGTCAAGATGCTACAGGATTTCAGAAAGCAGGGATATTTAAAATTTATGAATATCAGAGTAGATTTTTTTTCCCTCTTAACAATGATAAATAAGTAGAAATTTTGATGGACACCATAAATGTCATCTAGTTTCTGCAAATATATAACTATGAAACAAACCCACTATTTTTTGGCTTTTCAACTGAACATTTTTTTTAAAAAGTTTTTAAAGAGTTGAACAAATTTTGTTATGACAGAGGTTAATATACACAGAATGACAGTAGAAGCCTTCTTTCTAGTACTGGCTTTGTTTTTATATTCTTACCATTGTGAATAAAAAGCAAAATATAACTTGAGCAAACTTAGCCGATGATCTGCAAATATATAGTGCTATTTCTTTATATGGAATACCACATACCTATATCAACAGAAACATTTATTATTTGAACATTTTTTGAGGCTGCAATTAATATTTTACTATTTCCTTCAGAAACAATCTTAAGAGCATAAAATACATCATTTACATTCTGCTATAATGAATTGTCATTTACAACTTTATGAGGACCAAAGTGAATGGGGATATGTTTGGAGAAGGGACAGGAGACACTAACTCATGTAGCACAAGAGAGGGAATTCATAAAGGTTCTTTTCATCTCTGCTTTGCACCAGTTATTTTGATATTAAGCAGACAAAACATTTACACCTGATATAGTCAGGTGTATTTAACCTCCCTTTTACACTATACTCCACCACCTCTGTTGTATTGAATTCAGTTCAGTGGGCAAGTGGTTCTTCAAAAGCTGAAACATTTATAACCTCAAGGGCTCAAACTAAAGATATTTGATTAACCACAAAAACACTGGAAATGTAGACAGTGGTCTAATCCACAGGTCAAAATATCAGATCAAACCAAAAACCATACTGAATATATAGACTACAGAATGAAGAGATTTGCCAATGAGGCTAGATTATGACTGAGAGAAGACTATTTTGTTAGAGTCAGTTCTCAGTTTTGTTTGTTTGTTTTGTTTTGGTTTGATTTTTTTTTTTTTTTTTTTTTGCAGACAGACTTTTAAAATGGACCCCATAGCTTAATTAATCCAGACTCTGACAAGGTAAACTCTTAGGTGGAGACAATAAAAGTGATTGTAAAGAAAATTATTATTATAATTTTTTTACTGAGCTGTAGTTTAGATCACCATAGAGTAAACATCAAAATTAGAACTGAGAATGCCTAGAATGGATGATGGTGTTAGAGTTTCTTTTAATTTATGTAACAGACACAAAGGAACAAGGATATTTTTTGTTGTGTTTTATTCTTCTGGTCTAATCCCATTCTCGTGTTTGACTATGTAGGCAGAATGCACGGATGCAATGTGGGCATAAATGACATGCCTTTATCGGTCCTTTCCAGGTCCCTTGAGAAACTATTTTTCTTGTCAGAAGTTCAATCTTGAAAAATGAAACTAACTCTGGAATATGATGGCTAGATTCCACTGTTTGTTGTACATTTTATTAACCATAATACAAAATTATTTGTGAGAAATTCAGCTAAATGCAGGTTTTCCCCTCAAATATAATTTAATTAATTAAAGACAAAATAAAAATAACACATTTAAAAATAGAATAAAATTTGTATTTGAGTATGAAATGCTCATTTAAATAATCTATTGCAGGAGCACAGTTTAGAACAATTATTACTCCATTTTCTTTAAGAAATGACACAGGTAATATAACTTGTTAATTACATGAAAATGGAGTATATATATATCTCAATACAAATGTTGTTTTGTTTATGTTTAATTTTTGTCAACCATCACAAAACCTTACTGTATATAGTGACAGGTGTGATATGAGTTAGTAGAGTTAGTGAAAATTCTATAACTTTTATGTGTATCTCTAAAGAGATGATGCTATTAAAGAGGCAGCGTGATATATTAAATGTGCTCTGAACTAGAAGTCAAATAACTTATGTTCTGATTTTGTCATTCATCATTTAAGAGCTTGTAGGGAAATTTAATTACCCACAAGATTTCAGACTTTGAAAATAAAGAAACTAAGCTATATCATCTCAACAATAACTTTTCTCTATATATACTCTGTTTATATTTTTTGTGAAATCCATTCTTTTAAATAACTTTTATGAGTACCTGCCATGATTTGGCCACTTGTCAAGAAAACAAAAAAACAAAAAAAAATCATGAATTAGTCCAACAACATCCTTGCTTTCATAGATAGAAACAAATGACAATCTGCAAAGTAACAGAGTGTGTAATGAAGAAAGCAAACTATGAAGCTATGTAAAAGAATATCTGTGGGGTCATGTAAGGTTAAATCATCTTGAAGACCACCCAGGGGGTAATACTTAGAGTCAGAGCTGAATGACAGAAAAGAAATCTGGGAGAAGAGAATTCCAAGCAGGAGATCAACAAGTGTAAGAACTGAATATTAAAAAGAGAAAAGTGAAAACACCGTAGTGGACCTGTAACCTTGTTTTCCAATGGCCTTGAGGTTATATAGGGGAAAACTCATTAGTCATAGTAGCTAAGGAGCTGGCGTTGTGGGATCTACTAAGGGCTGGGGTAGAAGACAGTTGATCATTGCATCAGGTTCTGATGTCAGTCATGGCATTGTTCTGTCTGGTTTTGAGGGATGTGGCTGGTAGGATTGTTCCACCTTCAGAGGCCTAAACATGAAACACAGCTGGTCAAAATATTATCTATAGTTTGACCAAAACTCTGTTTCTGTGCTCAACAGACCTGAGGCTTTGTTCCTAACACTGTTTGATGCTGACCAGAATCTGATGTCCTAAGGGCTTCATGATTAAGGGAGTAGATGTGCAGTATCTAAAAGATGGAAACATAAGGAAAGAAAAGAAGCAAGTGAGTCACAGGACTAGTAGACTAGACAAGGCCAGTCTTAATCAAAAAGAAAGAAAAGAGAAAAAGTCAATTTGAAGAAGTGAAGTTTTTGTAGTTACAGTAAGAAAGTTCTTAGTTTCATCATCAATCCCTTCTTTAAGTGACATACAAGTCAATATTCTTGTCTATAAATTGAGCTTGAACTAAGTGTTGCCAAAGGTCCCTTGCTTGAGTTTCTATGAGTCTATTTTTGATTGCGTTTATTGGTTTAAATGAACTTTTTCAGAAATGACTTATTGAAACTTTAAAGCCAGAGGAAACCCTCCTCTCTGCTTCTACGGTACCTTGTATACAGTTCTGTCATATCTGTTGCCACATAGTATTGTAATTATCCATTTACTTTTGAAATGCTACCTATGAGTTCATGAAGACTAAGGATTTGGGAGATGAGCAAAAAGATTATTTATTTTGAATAAATAATCTCTTAGTGATTACGTATGCAATGGGATAGAGAGCTCCAAAACATAAATGACATCAAAATTACAGATAATTCTGTTTTGACCAGAATTTTCTCTCTTCTATGAAACATCTGCAATGTGCTACAATACTACAAGACCTTTACCAAAAGCAGATGTCGTGAAGTTAGATGAAGCCATCATTCAGACATGTGGAATGTCCAAAACTCTCTGTCACTTTTTGGCAACTGGGTCCATATGTCTGCTCTGATATCTTGATTCAGAGACATAAACTATTTTCAGCAGGGATGTATTATAAATAGTTTGTCTAAATCTCAAAGTCGTAAAGAATATTTAAACTAATTTTTAGGTCAAACATGGATAACTACCAGTTCTATTATTCTACTTTTGGCTTTATCGCATTGGCAGAAATTGTAGTAAGTTTTAATATTAGAAAAACTTTTATAACGTTAATGTGTATATCATATTTTTAAGGTGGTAAAGTATGCTAAATTTGGAGATATTCCAACTGGGGCCAAAGTAATCTAATTAAATAGTATAATATGGTTTTACTAATGACTAAATAGTAGTCATAAATATAACTGATCAAGTAAAATGCTGTCAAACTAACACTTTGTGATTATATTTGAGAAAATATCAGATTTCGAGAGAATATTCCCAGTTTTGTCTGTATGTACACCAAAGTAAATCTCAGCACATAAATATTCTATTACAACAAAAGAGCAGACAAGTAGAGTAATCCTTCTAATGATGCAGAAATTACTGACAAAAGGCAATTGAATTTCAAATTATTCACATGATAGGAGCAAACATACTCTGTTAGATCCAGCAAGACTGTCCATCACTCATGTAAGATATATCTTACAACCAAGGAAATAGACAGAGATGTGAATATTGAAAAGATTTGGCAAATAATAACATGGAAGGAAAGACTCATGAGCATACCTTCATAAGAAAAGAATAATTTTAGGAAATTTTGTGAGGCTATGAAGAGTCTTAGAGACATGGCAGACATTGTATGAAGGAGATAAAATAAGTCTTTGAAAAAAATAATTAGTTATTTAAATTTCCTCTTTTTGTCTTTTCTGAAGAGTACTGTTTTCTTATACCTTCCTGCCTTTTCTATTTTCTTCTTCTATCTGTTTTTCCCCTACACTAATACCATATTCATTTTCATCACAAAAATTCTTGAATTCAGAGTAATAAGGTTATCATCTCAAGTCTTTGACTCCTCAGATTGATATTCTCTTTTCATAAGATAATTAATGTTTTCTATTATGAGCATTTGAACAATCACATGTGATTTATTTCTCTTTCAGGTAAAACATCTTAAATATATGTAAATAATGTATCTTGAAATGAAAATCTTCTAAGGGAGTCAATTTCCCACATTCATGTCTGCCTTTAAATATCTAGTTGAGCTATAGATGTTCAATGTTATTAAGTCAAAAAGTACAGAATCTACAGTAATATAATATAGAACTCAATAACACAAAATATTTTTGAAGCTTGTTATAAATGTTTTGAATTATTGCATTCTATCATAGAATTTTGGCCAAAATACTAGAACCTCAGGGGTGTTTGCAAAAGTACTTCAAGTTCTAATCAACACAGTTGAAATATGATATGTTCCTCACTACCAAAAGAATGAATGTGAATGGATTTTCCCAATAATATATCTATTCTTGTTTCTCTTCTACATTAAACTGTTCATTTAGCTTCACCATTAGGCAGAAGATGAATTCCAAACTATGTGTATGACCTACCAGGTCTCCTATATTTTAACATCTGGCTACTTTTGTATTAATATCTCATTTTTCCCTATAATCAGACCCACCTTTATAAGGAGAGGTGCCTTCAATATACATTTTAGCTTAATATAAAAGAATAAGTATTAACATCAATATTCAAGATAAACCAAGGCAAAAGCTAAATATCAGCATTATGGATAAAATCAATTTCTGGTTTACCAAATAAACCTGAAATTTTATCAAAATTAATTATAGCAGTTTTAGCAAAATATTAAGTTGATAAATTTAATTTTTTTCACATTATCATGCAAGAACAGGGATTTCTTAGCACTCTCAGCTGATAGATTATTCCTATAGTTACTGTGCTATACACTTGCAATATTAAATAAATCTTTTCCCTTTGAGGTTGGAGCAAGAGTCAAATTTTTGTTTGGGTGTCCCCACCGTAGGATACTACTAATGATTGTGGCCACATGGTTATACCTAATGTCACTATCTAAAGTGTAGATTTATCAATCATGTATCTTCTAGACTGAACAACATGACTGATGATGTTCAGATCTTTTATTGATATGATCCTAAAATGGAGTTTTACATACTATGTGACAAATGTTTTTTAAATGTTTTTCAGGTACATACCTGATATAATTATCTTCATTAAACATTTTGTTTTATTTTATCTTAATTTCTGTTTTTTTAAATTAATTCCAATGTTTCTTACAAAAGTTTAAGGAAAAATTATCTTGATACAAAGGATCAGAAATATGGCAATGTAGTAATAGTCTTAAGATAGAGCAATGCATTAATATTCATCTGATTCAGCATTCACATCATGCGCACTTATTAAAATATCTTTGCAACAGATCGATAGCAGCATCTTTACAATGAAAATCAAAGAAAACATATAATCTGGAGTCATCTCAGTCCTAGTTTCTTAGAAGAAACTACTTTATCTTCAATTAACCATTAGTAGTAAATAATATCAAGAGTGAGAAATATAATTTACAATGCATAATTTTAATTATTTCTTTTATTTAAGAATTCTCTTCAACAACAGCAACAACAAATTTGTTCTCCCTTTCTTTTTATAATGCTTATATTAAAATATAACAAGCATGACCCAGTCTCTCCTAAATGTTATATAGTTCTTGAGCTGCAGAAAAAAATATGTTGAAAGCAGTCACTCATCTTTCTACTTTGGTCATTGAGTCTGTTACATATAAACTGTTCTCTAATTATTTTCTGAACATTCAACTGAAGGATGTGCACAAAATATTGTATGCTAGTGGTTACTAAATCATTTATTGTCAGTAACAATTCCATGACATTTTTGTATTGATTTTTTATTGTATAAATACTCCTTCCATTTGATTCACTCTCTTGTTATCTCTGGGAAATTCAATAGTTATCTCTCAGCAAATAATAAAGCAGAAGGAAAGTTGAATTCATTTATTGTAATCAGCTCCAGTTGCTATAACAAACACCATATACTGAGTAGCTTAAACAATAAAAATTTATTTCTCACAAATCTGGAGACTGGGAAGTCCAAGGTCAAGGTACTGGCTCATTTAGTTCCTAGTGGGATGCCACTTCCTGATTTGCAGATAGCTGCCTTCTTCTTTTATTCTCACATGGCAGAGAAAGTGAGCCCTCATTTTCTTCTTTCAAGGACACTAATTTCATCGTGGAGACTCCATCCACATGACCTCATCTAAACCTAATTAGCTCCAAAGGCTCCACCTTTTAATACTATCCCTTTAGGATTTCAATATATGAATTTGGGGGTACACAAATATGCAATCCATAACATTCTTCCCCAGGTCCCATAAAATTTATATTCTCACATGCAAAATACATGAATTTCATTCCAATATCCCCAAACCTTAACTCATTCCAGCATCATCTTTAAAGTCTAAAGTCCAAAGTGTCATATAAATATTATCAAAATTAGATATGTTGAGACTAGAAATAAGATTCATTCTGAGGCAAAAATTCTTCTTTAGCTATAAACCTGTGAAACCCAACAAGTATTAGCTTCTCATATACAGTGATTGGGCACACATAGAATAGACATTTCCATTACCAAGGGACAAATAGAAAGTGAAAGAGTGACAAGTCCTAAGCAAATCCAAATCATAGCACTGCAAGCCTCATGAGGTCTAAGGCTTGAGAATAATCCACTTTGGCTCTATGTTACACTTTTATAATGAAGTGGCATTGTCACCTCCCTGGCTCAGTGGGACACTACTGACCTTCTGTGGTAGCCCTGCCCATGAGGGCCTCTGCTGGGTAGGGGACCTGCCCCACTGGCTCCAGGCAGCCCATTACCACAGCTTCTGCTGGAAGCTGTCTGGTCTGTTGAAAGCTAGGTATTGGCCCTGATCTCTAAATTGTTATTGGAGCCATTCTTCGTGTTTTTTGGAAGAATAATGCAAGTTCTCAGCCAGACAGATTTATCATCCTGTCCTATAAAATCTAAGGAGTCTGACAGCCTTCCTTTATTCTATCCCATTTCCTTCTCTTCCAGTTCAAACTGGCAGTTTTCCTGCTGGGGTGGCTATGTCCACAGTGAACACTCTACTAATTTCAAATGGTCACAGGGCCACACTCTCAATGCTGTCTTCAGAACATACTGTTTCATTTTTTCTTTCTTTTTATTTTCTTTTGCAATATGAATCAGCTGAGAATTTTCCAAATCTTTAAGTTCTGGTTTCTTCTTCCTTAACATTTTATTCTTCAATTCATTTCTCTCTACTTGCATTTTACTCTAAGCAGTCAGATGGAACCAAGCTATTTCTTTAACACTGTTTAGAAATCTCAACTAAACTCACCTGCAAGTTCTACTTTTAATAAAACAGTAGGATGCAAGCACAATTCAACCAAGTTCTTGCCACATTATGACAAAGATGACCTTTACTCTATTGTCCAATAACATGCTCCTCATTTCTATCTGAGACATTGTAATGTCCTTTACTATCTTTATTTCTACCAACATTCTCTACATGGTTATTTATGTAGGTATTTCCAAAGAAAATGGAAGCTTTCTCTGTAGCTCTCCTATTTTTATTCTGAGTCTTCATCAGAACTCCCTTTCAGATTTCCTCTATATCAATATCAGATTTTCCCAGCATGCACTACAAAACTCTCCCAGCATTTACCCATTACCCAGTTCCAAGCTGCTTCCACATTTTTAGTTGTTGATTACAGCTGCACCCCACTTCTCAGTACTAATTTCTGTCTTGGTCAGCTCCAGCTCCTGTAACAAAATACTATGTAGGCTAGGAAACTTAAACAACAGAAATTTATTTCTCACAATTCTAGAAGCTGGGAAGTCCAAGGTCAAGGTGCCAGCTCCTGGTGAGAGCCCTGGTTCTGGATTTGCAAATAGCCATCTTTTTATTGCACCCTCACATGGTAGAGTAACAAGTTCTAGTCTTTTTCTCTTCTTAGAAGATATTTAATTCCATCATGGGCTTCCATCCTCATGACCTCATGTAAACCTAATCACCTCCAGACACCGCATTTTCTCATGCCATCCCACAGAGAGGGAGAGTTTCAACATATGAATTTTAGAGGGGACACAACATGCAGCCCATAACATAATTAGACTACAAAACTGTCAAGCTGAGAAAAAACTTTTATTTCCTATACCTGTACAGATATTTGCTATAAGTGATAAAGAAGCAGTGTATTTTAAAATATTATTTGATACATAATGGGAAAATATATCAGAAATGATGTATATCATTTCTAGGTCAAGAACTTAAGAAATATGTGTATCCCCTCACCCCCAACTATGCTCTCTCTTTTCTTTCTCTGACTGAAGGCACATAATGACATGTCTCTAAAGAAATGGGGAAGCCAAAATATGAAAAGTCTGGACAGCTGAACCACCATATGGAGGTGAGCCATCTGCTAAGAGCACCCTCTATGAATCTATACGTGAGCAAGAAATAAACTTTAATTGCAAGTGGAGTGTTACCACTCATTTTGGGTTATTTTATAATACAGTCTTATGCTATCTTTCTCTTTCTCCTCTAAGATATATATTTTTATTTTCTAACACTTTTTTTATATTCTTTATGTTTTAAGGCTGGATAAATATTATTATTAATTATAAAATAAGATTTCTCTTGAATGTTGTATATAATATTGAAGTCCTTTTTATAAAAAATTTAGGTGACAATGCTAATATTGTGTTAATTTATCCTCTCAAAATGGAAAAAATTCTCAAATCTCGAATATTATTTCTTAAAAATTCTTAGAGTCAATGGTTTTAAGTGACTACACATTTATAAGATATGTTTAATGGTATAAATGCTAGAACAATAAACACATACAGAGACTGTAATGTTGATATGATCTAATCTCCATCAATCCTTGCTATAATTTAAAATTGTTTAAACATAGTTAACTCCAAAAGGATATATTTTTCTTCCAAAATTGTTCTGCTAGGGGTAACTTCTTGGTATTTATATTATTTACCATTCTATTTACCTATTTAATTACTTTTATACTGAGTCATTAAATATCAATTTTGAATTGATATTTAATCTAATTTTGCAATGATAAATATACATTTTTATTTCAGCTGATATTATTTTGGAAAAAAATATTCCTAAAGAAATTTTACTCCTAATTATACCCAGAATGCTAGTATATATTTGAATGTGACCATTTAGATATTAACTCAAAACCCAAATGTGTTGCTCTGATTGTATTAATGACATTTTTGCTCTGATTCTCATGAGCTTGGAAATGCAATCACAGTATTATTGATCATGTACAAGTTCAGGTATGACAGAAATGATAGCCATGTGGGTATTTGACAGTTTCTTGGTCCAAAGCCTGAAGCCAATACTGAGCAGCAGGTTTTTACCAAATACTAAAGATGAAGCTTACCACTTTGGCATATTATCACTACTTCTGTAACATTTTATAATATTTCACACCTCATTACCTTTGCACATATTGCTCCCTCTCCCTTCATTTACTTCATCATTACCTCATCTGTCTGAGAAAAACTATCTTTCCAAATGCAGGTGAAGCATCTTCTCTTTTCAAGAAATCTACCTTGAACATTGTTTTCTCAACTCTCAACCTCTGTAATCCTGGGCTTCACACTTAAATTATGTGTGTGTGTGTGCGCGTGTGTGCACGCGCATGCGTGCACGTGTGTGTATCTTATAGTAGGTCAGTTAATGTTTGTTGAATAAGAAACTATTATTATTTGTAGGATTTAAATACCATGAATATCAGAAGAAAAAATATTTTCAGGTTTCTGGTTAAAGAGAGAAAAATGAACCCAGGCACTGTACCTCAATCAGTAGTTTGCAATGAAATACCTGAGTATTAACAGCCCTGAGGAGAACTTCATTGTTCTGAGCAGGTGTGGGAATGATAGGCTCATTGGCAGTCAAGCATTTACTGGGTTCCTGAAAAACAGGAAGTGTGAATATTCACAGGTAAAAGAGGGCTGAGGGAGCTCTGTAGACTGAGGAGGATCCCTAAGGTGGAGTTGGGAGTGTGTTTCTTAGCACTGATTAACAGTCTCCAGCAGCAGGAGTGGCTGCTGTGAAGATTGGGAGTGGGGTTTTAAACATAGGTGGGATATTCCCTGAGGAACTGCCTAGGGCTCACTTCTGCCACCAGTCTAAATGCAAATGCCAGTCATCAGTCCAAGGGGCTCTGACCACCAGTCCTGTGGTCCTCCTTCCCAACCTTGCCTGTCTGTTCTAACTCATATTAAAATAGCACATGAATACGGTGAAAGATTTTGTTGTAGAATTATGTATAAAGGGATGCTCCTTCCTTCCTTCCTCCCTTCCTTCCTTCCTTCCTTCCTTCCTTCCTTCCTTCCTTCCTTCCTTCTTTCCTTCCTTCCTTTCCTCCTTCCCTCTTCCTCCTTTCCTGTTCCTCCCTACTTCCCTTCCGTTCTTCCTTCCTCTTTCTTTTCCTGCACTTTAGTATAATACTTTTTCTATCCTCAAAAGCATTTTTTTTTTAATGTGAAAGTACTTTAATGTGATAGATTGCAACAGTACTATGATTCTCTTGAAAGAAATGACATGGTAGACAGGTCATTTCCACAAAATGTTTGAATAAATCTGCATTAATATGATTTGAAATTATAATTGTAACCATTAATTTTTATGTAGCACTTCTTTATGCCAGGCACTTTTGCAGATGTTTTACAGATGCTAACATATGCGATCCTCACAACAAACCAAAGAGAATAGATATTGCTATTCTCCCTTTTTTACAGGTAAATAAACTGAGGCACAGGGAAATTAATTGCCCAGTCAATGTGCTGATAACTCAGCTATTGTTCCACAACTTTATCTGAAACGGACTAATCATTTTCATATAATGGAATTCTTCAGTCCTCATGTAAATGCAATGTTTCTGCTCTTGGTTTGATTAAAAACATCTCTGGGGCTTTACGTCTAAGATTATGATGTTGGAGCAGAAAACATCAGCAGTAAACGAAATTCAAATAATTCCCATTAGCTATCAACAATGTAATTATGTGTTATTTTTACATCACTTTGACAGTTTTTTCTTACTTTAAAAAATTAAATGATTGCATACAAAATGAGGAAATTTTGCCCTCATTTAATCCTCACTATGAACATAGCCACAATGATTTCATTATTCTGAATCTATTGATTGCTCTTGAAATACCCCGCTTCTGTAATTAGGACATGCTATAATCAACCACATTCTGCATCTTTCCTTCACTAACCTTTTTGGCATTTTTTTTTTTCACTTGCCCTGCTCTTTAAATATACTAGTGCCTCCCAAAATTTGAGGTTTTCAGGGAAAACATAGTTTATTTGGGAGTTCTTGGTAAAGAAGCTTGACTAAAAGTAAAAATGTGTTTGATAATGTTTCCTTTAAGAGTAGCATTTTATATTGCTCATTCAGCCCTCAAAAAACATTTCTCTGTTGTGTGACACTGAATAAATTAAACAGTGCTGATTTATGCTATAATTAGTTATATGGTACAGTATCTTGAAATAATTTCTCAGAAGAAAATTGCCTTTTATTTTAGAGAAAAATTGGTATAAATGTTTTTAATACTTAAAACCAGTTAGCTGAAAAAGTCAGTAATTAGAGGGCAAAATGCCACATGCATGCATCAAAAATATTGCTGCAAAATATTAGCCAGTATGCTTACGTTCCCTTGAAAGTATGCTGCATATAAAAACAATAATAACTTTTCAAGACATTTTAAAGTCCTAAGAATGTTTTTTAGTTTTTTCTAAGTTATATTTCCTCTGTGTTTCTATGTACAGGAGCATACAAACTATTTGAATAATCAAAATATACATTTTCTAAGTCAATTATCTATTTTAGCATTCTATTTGGTAGAAATAAACTGAGAATTAACAACTTTTTACTCTGCAAATAAATGTAGGAAGAGGAATCAAATACAGGCTACAAACTGGGAGAAAATATTTGAAAATCACATTGCTGACAAAGTACTTCAGTCTAGAACATGTAAAGGACTCTCTAAACTCAATAGTAAGAAAATGGGCAGAGCAGTTGAAAGGACTCTTTACCACAGAGGGTATATAGCTGACAAAATAAGCAGATGAAAATACGTCCAATATCATTGCCCACTACAGAAACACAAATTAAGGACACAGTGAGATACTGCTGGAGCACCTCAGTGGCTAAAATAAAAAATGTGGATATCAACTGCTGGTGAGGATGTGTGATTCTCATACAGTGCTTGTGGTAATGTAAAATGGCAAATTTATTTGGCAGTTGCACAAAAAGTTAAACGTGTAATTTAATAGAAAAATGTTTGATATTTTTTAAATAAAGCTAAACATACAAACCAGCAATCACACATATTTTTTACTCAAGAGAAATGAAAATTAATGTCCACACAAAACCTGGAAATGGATGTTCTTTGCAGTTTTATTTGTAATAGCCTCAAAATGGAAACAAGTCAAATGTTCTTTAGTGGGAAAATGGTGAAATAAGCTATGCTATACCCATGTAATGGAATAGAATTTAGCAATAGAAGGTACAAACTATTGACTCACATGACTTGGTTGAATGGCAAGGGCATTTCTCTGAATTAAAAAGCCATCCTTAGAAGATCATATACTCCATGTTTCTATCTGTACAATGGTCTTGAAATAAAAATTCTATCAATAGAGATTAGATTAGTGGTTAATGGAAATTAGGGAAGGGAAGGTATTCCTGAAAAGGTGATGACATGAAGGGCTTTCTGTGTGGTGATGGAACAAGTTTATATTTTAATTGAGTGGTCCTTACATAAATATGTACACATGGTAAAATTTCATGGATTCATACATCAAAAAAAAAAAGAGTTTTCATTTAAAAACTGGTAAATTCAAAATAATTCTACAGTGTAGTTAATAGTATTGTACAAATGCCAGTCTCCTGCTTTTGGCAATGTACTATGGTTATGTGAGATGTTATTATTGAGAGAAACTGAATGAAGGATATGCAAAAATTCTCAGTGCTATTTTTGCAATTTCTTGTAATTCTACAATCAAATAAAAAATTTAAAAACATAAACTCGGAATATTGATTTACTATTGACCTACACATTATTAATATTAATTTACAAGTTGCAACCTATTACATACAATAATAGATTTTAAAATAGGTAAGATCTGGCCAATGTTGTCTCTAATGTTTAATTTTTTCTCTGTGAAAAATATGCTTAAATAGCTTTCCAAGCAATACACAATTTTTAAAAGTAAATGGATATAAAAGTTATATATATCCTCTAACTTTTATATTCATACATTTTATATAATGTATTTATATAATAATATATATATCATTATATATACACATTATATATAATTATTTTAGGAAGGACTTTTAGGTTTAAAATTTAGTATGTTAACTGAATTTAGTTATGTTAACTGAGTTGGAAGAAAATTATGTATGGAATAGAAGTATAATAATTTTATATTATTTTACATTCACCTTATTTTATACTGATGAAACATATTTTTAGCTAACTTATTGTATAAATAGTTTCATCTTAGACAAGATAATCATGCATTATAATAGAGGATCTAATTTTTTCATTTGACCACTACTCATTTTGTTTCACTTGTGGTAGACCAAAAAATTTCCCCCACGTAGCTTTGTTCCATTTTCCTCAACTGATTTCATGGATTAGATTTCCAAAATGTAGCAGAGAACTGGGTTGAAAAGTGTTCATTTCTGCCTTACGTTCTCTCATTTTCCTGAGGCTGATTTCCATAGTAAAATGCATTATGTTGACTGGCTCTTTTGTGAAATACCTGTTATATTTTTCCAGACAGAATAATTACCTAACAATAGAACAGCAGGTTACAGAAAACTCACTATTATCTTTTTTTAAAAGAAACAGAACTCTTAAGAAGAGAGAGGAAATAAATTAGCAAAGCACACCAAGCAATATGTTTTGGGACAAAGGAAGTTTAATGAAAGAGACACCATGATGGTTGGTTCTTTTTTATGTAGACTGATGATTATTGTTAGGATAAAAGGGCAAATCATTATTAGAAATTTTAGGCAACTATTTTGATTTATTAGTTCCATTCATATTGAAGACCACATCTGACTTAGACAGTTTTTTTAATGTGCTTCAAAAGATTGAAGACAAAAGAGAAAGAGAAATAAAACAACTTCAAAACATGATGGTAGAAGATACCATCCAAGTAATATTATGGTAGTAGAGTTAAGCAGTAAATTTATAGCAATAAAAAGTTTCTGATGATTACTATATAAGATATTACTTATGAAAGAAATAGTTGCTATGGCCTTGACTAAAATACTTTAGAGCATCTTTTTCAGCAAGTATTTATTGATTCCTAGATAAAACTGGACACTCAATACTGAAACATGAATAAACTTGGTGTTTTTCTTTGAGAAAAGCATATTTAGGTGGACGAGAACACATACCACCAATACATTATAGTAGATACACTTGTGCCCCTGGGAAGATATGGCCAACTCTTAACTCTAAATTTCTGTGTATGCAAACTTATTTGGAAACAGGGTCTTTGCAGGTGCAATTAATTCAATAAGTTCATGATGACATCTCACTGGATTTAGAGTGGGCTCTGAATCTAATTACTGAATTTTTATAAGAGGAGAGGACCCAGAGACACACTGAGACAAAAAGGCCATGTGAAGACGGAGACTGGGAAGCCCTGCTTCACATTTTTCACCCTGCAACTAGCAGGCCAGTCCAAACCCGTTCTTCTCCTGCCAAAGGCAGACGCGGAAGAGGCAAACAGAAACACACAAATCCTTGGAAGGCCCAGGAATGGCCCACTGACTCTCCTGCCTCTTCTACCAACCCAAAGAAATTCAAGACATAAAAAATATATATTAACCCCTTTAGCCTGAGTAACTTTAAAGTTGCATGAGAAAGTGTAGGAATACAAAGGGATATATTAAAACAGGCCAATAGTACAGTTGACTGTTGGCTTCAGAACACAAAGTGTTCCCACATTTTCTTTTGTATTTCAGGACATTTTTTTCTTGGACTCTTGGCTCTACTTTCTTATCTCCTAAATCTCTCATCAGTGAATTGCCCTTGGACAGAGTCCTTGAACCCTTTTCTATATACTCTCTTTTAAATTTTTCTCATCTGGTTTCCTAGGCCACAGATAACACACGTTCCATAAGAGGAGGGATTTCTTTGTTTTTTTTTACTGGTATAGTTCATGTGTATATACTGAAGTTTGGCACACATATGTGTTCACCCAATAAAATATGTATTTTTTGAATCAATTCATCTGTAAATGTGTCTGATGATGGTAGGAGAACTCTTACTTGACCTCTCCCTTGAACTCTAGACACATGTATCCCATTGTCTTTTCCAGATCCCTACTCTAATGCCTTTTAAGAATTTCAAGTTAAGCTTTTAAAAACTGAACTCCACATCTTTCCCACCCAAATCCTTGACAAAGAAAAATGGCAAATTCGACTTTCCACTTAGTAATCCTTAAAACCTTTCTCTCTCTCTCTCACACCCGGTTTTTGTAATACATATGTATATGTCTGTAACCACTCTGGAAGTTGGTCTGGCAATTTCTTATAAAATTATACATGTTCATAGCAGCTTTTTCATATTAGCCCCAAACTAGAAACAACATGAATATCTGTTAACAAGAGACTAGATAAACAAAGTTTGGATATTCATACAGTGGAATACTACCCAGAAATAAAAGGGAAGAAACTATTAGTGTATGAAAAAATACTGATAAACTTTCAAAAGGCCAAATTAAGCCAGAATAAAAAAAAATACATATTACTTCATTTATATGAGTTTCTATTTATAAGGAAAGAAGTTAGAACAGTGGTTGCTGGGGGGTCAGTGATGGGCTGGGAGAGGGAATAATATATATTTCTTAAATGATTAAAATATTCCATATATATGTAATATATTGCAAAGATTTGCATGTTATAACTATATGAAATTATAACACTCTATAAGTATGACCCTGCAATTTGCTTTAAGTTTCTTTTGATAAATAGAAGTATAGGGGATATGTTCCTGGAGACCCAGTGGAGGCCTGAAACCAATGAACCCTATATATACTATGATTTTTTTTTCCTACACATGCATATATACTGTGTCTATGATAAAGTTCAATTTATAAATTAGGCATTATCTTTTATCAGGTAATACAGTATTTATTAAAATTTCTGAGTTGCTGAGATAATTTATCGAGATGGGTTGAGAATTCTCTCAAGGGCTTCTTTATTTCAATGATGGAAAAAAATATATAATTTTTTTACATTTAATTAGTTAATATGGCAACTATTATTGGTAGAGTTTCTAATTTTAAATCAACATTGCATTTTACTTTTCTGACAAAAACCCAGATTGATTATAAAATTTTGGATTTCTGGTATCAACCTTATTTTTAGTGTCAAGACTTTTGCCATGTGTTTGAACATATTCTCTCCTTTTTCATTCTCTGAATATATTTGTGTAAAATTGAAATCATGCGTATGAATGTTGCTTTCAACTATGTGTAAATATTTGAGCCTGATATTTTCATATTTGAAATCTTTAAAGCCATTTGTAACATATTCGATGGTTATAAGACCATTAAATTATTTTATTTATCTTTCAGCCATTTTTTTATTGGCAATTTGTGATTCTTTGTTCAAAATGAAATTTTGAATAGCATCAATCCAGCCAAAGAGGCAGAGTATCTATGATGCTTAGTTTATGTGTTAACTCGGTTAGCTATGATACCCAGTTATTCAATCAAACATGAATCTAGGAGTTGCTATGGAACTATTTTGTTAATTCTAAAATCAAGCAACCTTTAGTAAAAAAGATTATTCTTGATTATGTGGGTAAAAGTCATCCAATCAGTTGAAAAGCCTTGAGAACAAAACTTAGTTTTCTCTGAGAAAGAAAAAATTCTTTTGCATAACTGTAGCATTGGCTTCTGCCCAAAAGTTTTCAGTCTTCCTGCTTGTTCTGCAAATTGTAAACTTGCCATTCCCCACTATAATATAAGGCAATTCCTTGAATTCTCTTTGCTCTTATTGGTTCTGTTTCTCTGGAGAACTCTGATTGATCGACTGTTTTACTTAAGACCTCATTCTCTGGGCTATACCTTTACCCCCACCCCCCACCTCCTTCAATCTGAAGTTGCTCTAGGCTATAGCTTCTGTATTAAGCAGCAGAATTGTCCCAGCCTTTCCTCCAAACTGTGTGATTTGGTTGAGTTACCTCTTGCTTGAGAAGTATTTTTCTTCCTCAGTACATCACAGGAGCTGACATCTTTGCCCCCACTGCTGTTTAGAGAACCCAAGTTGTTGTTATCTCTAGTCCTGATCATAACATTGGTTTTTAATCCCTCAGGTTGTTTATTTTGATTGTGAAGCTGTATATGTCTTCTTCCCAGTAGTTTTGTAGTTTACTACTCTCTGTATTCAAGTCTCTGCATCAAGTATGCTGAATTATCTTCCTGATGCACTCTTTTTATCCACAGTCACATGTCTGTACATTTAAGAAACAATTATTTTGTTTCCCTGTTTTCAGAAATATAACCCTAAATAACTTTCTGCTGAGGGGACTCCTCAGATTTTCTATTATAAATGTTTAAAATGAAATTAAAATGTTTGAGGTGAATGTTCATAGTGATGTGCCATTTGAAAAATACATTTTAAGAAGTGGTTGACCAATAAGAGCACATGAAGTATGCACTGTATTCTTTCTGTGTTTTAACCTTCTACTTATTTTTAATGTCTCGTATGCAGAGCGTAATAGCATAAGCTGATAATGAAAACGGAACATTTAATTGGTGATGTAAAATGCTTTTAGAAGCCTCAAGGTTAACTCTGAATGTGTCTGTAAGACAGGACTCTACATTTAGAGACAAGAAAACTTGTAGACATCTCTATTGGGATGACAATTAGGTCTTCTTGTACTTTTTTATTATCAATTTATCTCAAAGCATTTCTTTTAAAATGTTAATGTAGGTAATGATAGAGAATGAAAGAAATCCATATTCAGGCCTCTCACAAGGAATAAAACCCTTTGCAGTCAATTTACAGGAAGAACAGAACACAGAGATTTGTCCCTAAGTTTGGAGAAGCCACAAACTGCTAAATAAATTAGCACAAGCCTGTAGCAAAAGGACGGAGTTTGTCAGGTTTGTCTTTCTAGAAATCATTTTTGGAAATACTATCTGTGTATGAGGTTAGGCTTGTGTTTGCCACATCTAGAAAACTGAGATGTGAGATCGCTCATCCTAACCCACCAGGGTTTGGTCCTGGGACACTAACTCAATTCTTGGAATGTACTTTTCACTGATGCCTCAAAACAATGCATCTCTAAAGCATATGAAACTACATTTTCTCGGAATTATTCACATGGATAATATCAGAAAAGACTGGTTGGAGGGTATCAGAGTGTTAAAACTGAGAATCACCTTTGGGGAACAGCCACGACTTAGATCTGTGGAAACTGATCTGTGTTTGTTCATTTGCTGCTTTGATTTCTCAAAAATATTAAGAATTTGGATATTTTTAACAAGCATCGAATTTCTAATGATTTGTTCAAACTGAAACTTTTCAAATATATTTGCTGTTCTCAAATTTTGCTGTGTGAGATTATTCAAGTTTACTCACCTTTAATCTGTATGTAGGCCAAGAATGGCAATCTTTACAAATAATGTATACTCAATAATGTATACTTATTAAAAGTATAATTTCTATGTTATTTTCAATTAAACACAAGTTTTAGATTCATATTATTTATAACATACTATCTCTAACTACTTTTTAATACACAGCAAAATTGTTATATAATTCAGAATGCATAGAAGGTGATTTCCTTGAAAAATGAAGCAATTATTGCCTCCTCTCAATTAAAATATTGGTTATCAGCTATGGAGGAAAAAATTTAATATAAAAGGTAAATATGTAACAATGAAATAACTATTTATAAGTTGCCAGAGGTGATGAAATATGGGAACAGACTGTATACCCTAGAGAATTAACTAATCCAAAGTCAGATCTGTAAAAATTTCTGTCTTAGGTTTAATAATATAGTTTACCATGATATATCTCATGATATATTTTTGATAATATGGCTCTAACTTCGAATAATCTGATTTTTTATAGTATCATTATATAGCATATAAATTTGTTTTAAATATGTTGTATCAGAATACAGAAAATGTGCACCTCTTACAAAAGCTTGAGTTTCTACTCTCCAAAGTCACTCTAATCTACATTTTCACGGAAAATGAAAATATATATCATTACAATGTGTTTCTATGGTAACTATTTTTTATGCCGAAAATAAACTAATATATCTCACAAGAAGATTGCACATCATGGGCTTTGACCAAATAACTGTCTTTTAATTTATCAATTCTGAAAGTTCTTTAATGTCAATTATTCTGATCTTGGCTCATTCATAGTAGCCAGAGAGATTAAGGTCGTCTGAGGGTCTGTATACCAGAAGGCAACATGTACCCAGAGGAGCAGGTGAAATAAGTAAGTAATCTAACTAAGAAAGAATAGGCTTGGATTAGTTGTACTTTATTTCAGGGCATACTGGTGCTAGCAGCCACGATTTCTGTGGCAGATGAAGACATGGAATAGGATTAGACGTGAACGCTAGAAGTTCCAAGAGAGAGGATTCTCTGAGTCACTAGTGAACAATAATTGCCATAACTATGATTAATGTTAGGATATTTATTAAGTACCATAAGTAAATAAATTTACAGTACAAAACATACATAAGGCACTTGCACCTTTTAACTATTAATGTTCTGAAACCCAGGTGACAAGGTACTACTATAGGTAAACAATCCAAAGATCCCTTTTGCTTGTACACTGCCCTGTATACCTTTACCTTTCAATATCCCTTTCATCCAATGCAAAATGGGGACAATAATATTTCTCTACCTCCTTTATGAAACTATTTTGAGAATAAGATAAGGGTGTAGACAGATTATTCCACTAATCCATATACTCCTTGGTAACTACTACCAAAATGCACAGTGCTTTCAAGTGACCTGAGTAGTTTTCCATCTCTCTCAAGTCTGGGGACATGCTTTCAGAGTGCACAGTAATATTTGTGATAGAGTAGAGAAAAGGAATCAAAGCAGAAGGCCTGCAATATTCAAGACAAATTACTTCTGGTGATGAAATTGTCTCCAATTTAAGAAACCAAAAGCCAATCTTGGCACATTTAGACATGTAACGACTATCTCATTACATTTTGGTGGAGCATCTCAGCAAGATAGTAATTCAGACTTTTCTGCAAAAGAAATGTCCTCCACTCCCACTATCATCCCTTTGTTAGTTGTTTTAAAATATGGCTCTCAAATCTTTCGGCACTACTCTCGCTCAAACAGACCTATGGCCTGTTCCCTTGCTTTGGGATTAGGAAACATTCGGTGAGTCCTCTGAGGTTGGACACTAAACAAAAATGTGTTACCAAAGCACAAGTCTTTGAGCTTTCATTGCTATGAAAGCTGTCTGACTATCCTGTAGCCAATCCACATGGAGATGTGACACAGAGGTGCTCCTGTCAGCTGTCCCAGATGAGCCCAGCCTTCACATCTTCCCAGCCTGGGCTCCAAGCAGGCAAGCAAAAGAACCTTCAGATTAGTTGAGCGCCCAGTCACTGAGTGACCCCAGCTAGTTGAGTCTTCCTAGCTGAGGTCCCAGACATTGAAGAGAAAAGCCATTCCCTCTGCCTTGTCTGTGAAGTCTTAACCTACATAGTCTACTAGAATAATGAAATAGTTGCTTTTAACCACAGTTCTGGAATAATTGTTACCTAGAAAAAGTAAATACTATAGAAATTTTTCTCTGGAGGTGAAGTGATGAGATTTCCATTTGATTTGATGCCTTAATAGAATGAGACTGTGGGGTATGTATGTGTATGGGAGTTGGGCCATCCTGTATGCGAGAGGAATGTAATAATTTGTGGTTAGAGAATTCAATAGAGCAATTTTAAAATATGGCCCCCAAATTCTTTGACACTTCTCCCATTGAGAGTTGAAATCTATGTCCCTTTCCATTAATCTTGGCAGGATTTGACTAATAATATACACTATAAAGTTCTGGTAATTTGTTATACAGTACTTTGATCTGGAACATTCTTTTTTGTTTTAAAAGTATGTATGCATTTACTAAAGAAGGATTTACATAACATAATATGCACATATTTTTGGAGTACATTTTCATGAGTTTTGACAATTTTATACACCTATATAACCACTACCCTTTTAAGATATAGAACATTTCTAGAAAAGTTTTGGAACCAAGTGGCCTTTCTAGATAAATCCCATTTCCTCCTAACCCTACCTTATCCAAGCGACCCCTGTTCTGAGTTCTATTAGCATGAATTAATTTATTTTGAACTTCAATTCCACATTTTATAGTAGCCCTTATAATTAAATGTATCATGTGACTAATTCCTGCCAATGAAATTAGTATACATCATTTGTACCTTTTTTACCTTCTCTTCCAGTCAGTTCGCTGAACGCTGACCACTTCAGGACACAAGATGCAAGTTCAGGATCCTTATATAGATGTGGTCCACTAAATTTTACATTAGACCATTGCCTAGGTAATAAATGAACTTTTATTATGTCCATTTACCATATCTTATCCATTACCTTGGTCTTTTTCTTGACTAATACACCATATCTTAGAATCGAAGATCTTATTATTTAAAGAATCGTAATAATCAGCAACCCACCTCACAAAGTACTGAGAAAGGAAAACCATTTCATTGAACATGGAGTCAGAGCAAGGAAAGCCAGTGCACCAGAAGGGAGGGCTGATTGATTTGTGTGAACTATAAGAAAAACCTCACCCACTGGACCCTCAATTCTCAAAGTCCTTTCACTAAGGAGGCTTCCCACCATCAGAGTTGTGACATCCTTATCTGCCTTTGTGGTCATCTTTTCTATGCTTTTTTGGTTGTACGATTTCAACTTTTGTTAATATATATTATTTTCTTTTATACACCTCCATATATCCAATTTAGTTTTATTAAAGTCTTACAGACTTGGCTCTTCGACATTTATATATATTCATATCATTTGATCTAATTTGTTTATCTAAAAGTTTGAACTTTAAAAGTCATTTTCTTCTTATAAAAACATTTTATAAGATCTTTAACATCTACTGTTTAATCACTGGTGGGGCAACATTTTCTGTTTATTTACTGAATCTAAATACTAATTTATTTGCATTAGTTTGTGCCATATAGCCACATATATCCTATAAGTCAGGCATGGTAAATTTTGGGTGTTAGTTTAAGTTTTGGTTAATTTGTTAATACAGAAAGTGTTCAAATCTCTTTATTAAATTGCTTTTAGAGTTTAATAATATTCCCTCAATAAATTAGAAATTTTATTTTCATCTTTAAAAAGAAAGGTCAATAATAAAAAGACAATACTGTTTCCATGCCAATATATAAGAATTTGAGAATTACTTCATTTGAATTTATTTCTTTACATAATTTAAAATATTGTTTGATAACTCTTTATATTTTTCTTTTATCCACAGAATTTTTTTTTAAATATCAACTAATAAGATTAAGGATGAGATTTAGATTTAATTTATATGGAGATAATCCCAAGTAACAAATAAGCCATATATTTTTTAGGACAGTGAAAATATATTGTAATTTTTTTAGGCCTTGATATTATGACATTACCGTCAAAGACAGCAAGTTATCTGAAAAGGATGTGTGCTCTATGTGCTCCTTTTTATTGTGTTGAGTTGTTGCTGTGCATCTTCACTTGGACGATTCAATAGCCTGCCATATACAACATACCCAAAGCTAAACCTGGAAATGTTAAAATTCACAATGGTATAATATTGTGATTATATAATGATGTGGAATATCAAAAGGAATTGTTTTGCAGTGAAGTTGTCTATATGTTCATGTCACTGCTATGTATTGCAATTCTTAGGGCAGACTTTTGTTGGAAGTCCTATAGGAAGTTTCTTTCATAATACCAGAAAAATCTTTTGGTTCAGAGCTTTAATCAAAAAATGTGTGAGACCACTATACACCACTGACTAATACAGTCAATTGCATCTTCCCCCACTCCCCTCCAAAAGAAGATCCCATCCTTTACAGATAAAACTCTATATCAAATGGCACTCTCATATCTACTGATTACTAGTGCTGGGATACCTGCCTGATCATTTCAAAGTACCATTAAGGCATATTTTTTAAATTTTATCTTAATAGCATATTGAAACACCAAAATTTGGTCTTGCACTATTCATATTTAAGTTCTCCATATTCTATGGCTTTTTCTTCTAAAATGTTTAAATAAATCATAAGTATATTGCCTGTCCTCTTACAACAACTGAACGTAAATTTTATAAGACCCTGCAAATAGATAAATCAGCTATAACTTCTTCTAAAAAAACTCTAAAAGGTATAATTTTATGATATACAACAAAACAGGTGAAACTCGTCAAAAAATCCAGTAAAATATGTGGTGACAGAAAGAAATCTAACTATGGGAGGTGCACACAGAGTAAATATATATATAAATTACTATTAAAGTGTATAGCTGAAACCTATTGAATTTCATTAACCAATGTCACCATAAAATAAATAAATAAATATATTTAAATTTAAAAAAAAAAGTCCAGGAAAGATAATGTGGTATTTTTACAAAAGTGCTACACTTTTATCTACAGTTAAGTGAATCCATAGTTTTTTCTTCTATTTTGGGTTAGCAGATTTGGAGAAACGTGAAAAATCTTGCATCTTATTCCTTTGGTTGATTGTGTATCTCAGATTCTTGGTGACTGTAGAAGGTCTCCCACTCCTCTGCTTTAGTTTTACCTCAGTTACAGACTAATCTTATTTTTCTTTTGTCTCTTAATTTCATTATTTCCTGATTATTTGCAAGCTTATATTTTTTACTTTTTGTTGACAATATGCGGATATACCTATCTCCAGCATAGCTACTTCTGGGCTCAAAGGGATGGAAGAAGTAATGATTGAGGATTCCCAAAATAATGATTTAAATTATTTTTATTCTGTTTTATTTTGTTTTTTAAAGATTAATTTGGAAAAGCAATAGATTTTGTTGGTCTAGAATTAACAATATTCACTTCTCTAAAATAAATTCTCAGTAGATTATTATTAAAGAGATATAAAATACACTGTACTTACACTTTTCTTAGAATTTCCTCTCAAGAAGAAAGAAAATAGCAAACCAGAAATAAGAATTGATGAAGACTCAAGAATTTGTAGGATTTTATAGTTTTTATTGTTATTGTATTTATTCCTCTAATTCTGATACAACAAAGATGTATGATGTTTAGAGCACACTAAAATACTAAATATTGATTCTTGAAAACTGGAGATACATGTATGTGTGTGTGTGTGTGTGTGTGTGTGTGTACACACACATTTATATATATAGCTAAAATTAGCAAATTTTTACTGGCTCATAAGGGTTTGAATATGATGCTTAATAGAGCAAGAATAGTATTTTCTCCATCTTCTCTAAAGTCCCTAGATCCTATGAAGTGGTGGTTTAAAAAAAAAAATCAATAATTACCTTGGAAAACAACAAGAGAAATTTTTTAGGATGAGAAAACTTTAGAAAGTCCTGAGAGTCAGAAGGCAGGCAGTCAAGGTCAGAACTGAATAAGGAAACCTCAACTAAAATGGACTTAAGAAAGTATTGCTGCTGAATCATGCCAGGAAAAAGAGAGCTCTGTTCTGGGAAGGTGGGTGCCAGTTATAAAAGTGGGTCCATGTGTAATTTATAGAGTGATTAAGTGGGGCTTCACAAAAGATGAGCTTACACCCTTGGAACACCTCTAAATGCACACTGGTGTAACCTTAGAGCTCTTAGCAATGGTAACTGTTATGTTTACTGATAGCTGATGTGAGCATCAGGTTGGGGGAAGCCATTTAAGGAAAACTCACGCTATGAAAAATAAAGAAAAGTAAATGCAAGAACCTTTAAGTAAGGAAACATAAACAGTGAAAAGATAGCTTACTTTAATATTTCATTAACAGTCTCAGGAAAATGTGAAAGAACATCGAGTTCATAGAAAAGAATCAACTAGTGATACACATTTTGAATTACAAGAATTGAAAAGTAGAATAAAGAGCTCAGGAAGATATATTAGAAATCTTTACCAGCACACAGAAGGAGACACAAAATACAGCATAACTGTATAGGTAAAATAAAAATAATAGAAGAGAATAAAGGACAGATCTAGACACTGCAAATGTGTCTTTGATATTCCAGGAGAAAATAAAGAGAAGGTTGAGGAAAGGTCACATCCAACAAAATAATGGAAGACAATTTCTCAAACTGATGAAAGACATGAATCATCCAACAGGGACTATCTAGTGCCAAGAATAGTAAAAGAGAAAACACACAGACAGTCATGCACAGATACACTCGTTAAACTCTTTGCACTAAAATATAAAACTACCAAAGAGAGATTGAAAATCCTAAAACTTCCTAGAAATAAAAAGCAAGGGAAAAAAAATTCTCTACAAATGAGTTAGCTATTAGACTACTGTTACGGCTAAATGTTTGTATCCAACTAAAATTCATAAATTGAAGCCCTAATGTTAAGGCATTTGGAGATGGATACTTTAGGAGATAATTAAGTTTAGATGAAGTCATCGGGGTGGGACCCCGTGATGGAATTAGTGTCCCTATAAGAAGACAGAATGTAAGTGCCTGATAATTAATCTTTTTGGTTATAATGTAAGTAGCTGATATTAAGCTTCTGATTATGGGGAGACATTTATTTCAAAGACATCCATCTCTCTCTAATACACAGGCATTGCTCACTACTTAACTAGATAAAGAGCCAGGCTGCCCACCCACAAAGTTCCCCTTTTAGAAAGCCCTTCTCGACCTAGTTTGCTGGCTAACCTTTGGAGTGACCTTGTATTTTCTTTCCTGAGCTTTAATTCTCATTCTTGTATTTTAAATTCACCAATAAGGAATGAACCCACAAAACCCTAGGCAACCCACCTTCAACCTCAATGAAGGCAGAACTCCAGTCCACGTTCTTTTTCTCTCTAACTAACCACAACTTTGCAGTGTAGCCCTGAGCATGCTGTGCATTACTGTCAGTAATACACCTTATTTTTTCACAGAAACCTGATCTTTGTTGCTGACGTGCATTTTGCAGTCATAATAAGAACCACAAGGGCCAGTCCAGCCACAACACTGGAACACCCTCATGAAAATATCTGCTGAGGCTTCCCACAGGCCCAGGTGAGTGCCCCCAGGCATTTCCAGCCAATAGCATCACTATCTATAGGCTGAGTCATCCCAGATGTCCAGCCTCCCAAACTATGAAACAAAATTTCTGTTGTTTAAGTCACCCTGTATATTGTATTTTGTTATAGCAGCCCGAACTAAGACAAATCTAACCTACAATATTCTCTATGAAGACAATAGAGCAATAGATTTAAATGTTTGAAGGACAATAACTTAAAACCTATCTATTGCAACTATAAACTTGGTGACATGAAGACATTTCAAAAAGGCAGGGATTCTGAAAGTTAACCCATGCAGTTTTTACCTAAAAATATTGTTAGAGATAGATAATGGTTATGGTTGCACAACATTGTGAATGTGATTAATGTCACTGAATCACAAGGTTAAAAAAGATGAAAATGTCAAGTTTTATGTTATATATATTTTGCCACAGTAAAAAAAAAAAAAAGGTTTTTGAAGGATAGATTCTAGGAAGAAAAAATACGAACTCAGGAGGAAGAAGAAAAGTGAAAGAAGCAATGGTGAATAGTCATTACAAAATAATTAAATAGAGCAGTCTCTGAATATGTAGAAGAATAGAACCAACACTAAAGATTAAAGAAAATTTAAATACCACAATCCAAAAGCCATATCTCATAAAAATATAGCAAACTTCTTACCTCTTAAAACATAGTAAACATTTTTTTAAGCAGATGAAACACACAAAAATGATCATGTATTAAACCACAAAGAAAACAAAATGATACTTAAGAGTTGGTATTATACGGGTCATGTTCAATGGCTGTTATGCAGTACACCTGGAGATCAATAATTATAAGTAGGTGAATAGTGCATATCTGGAAATGCATATATATATACACACACATATACTGAGTTCTAAATAACTTTTGGTTCAAAGAAGAAATTCAATTGGAAATTACAATTATTAATAAAAAAACAAGACAGTGTTTTATGCAGGCAAATACAATTTATAGAAAATTTATAGCTATCTGGTATAAACTGGTAAAATTGTCTCCAAAGAGAAAAACCTGATAGACAAAAGCTAGAGGATGTGTTAAAACAGTGATAAAATATCTACCTCTTAAAATTAAACTGACACAGATGTTTCAAGTGTAAGTATTCTCAAGCTTTCAAGGAACAAATAGCTACTACCTTATAAAAACTGTTTAGAACATAGAAAAATGGTGGCAAGCTCTCCAAGACATTCTGCAAGGTATGTATAGAGACCACGTCAGTATTGTCTTGGGACTTCGAAAAGACCATGAAGATAGAGAACAGCTGCCAGGCTATTGCTGTAGAACGTGAAAAGATATTGTGAACACTCATGGATGTTTCAGTCCATCACCCAGCCTAAAGCCTTGAAACTGCATTAGATTAGTCAGAATTTTTTTGGTGAGAGTGGCCAGTATACTGTGGATTCCCACCCCTTTCCCAGCAGAGCAGAAATTCAGATAGCCTGATGTGGGCAGGCTCCTTTTTGGATCACATGGGAGATTAGAATTTGCTTCTGGAAAAGAGTGGGGCATCATAAGATTCCCAGAGGGTTAAATGGACCCAAAAATAAAAGCCAAGCCTTACCCACGCTGAAATAAATCCCTTTCGAGTGTCTCGAGAGGAATGAGGTACCTACACGTAGAAGACCCTGTGTAGGAAAAACTGATGGAAGCCAGGGACTATTATATTAGAAGAAGCCAGCCAGAAAAAGGTATCTGCTGCATCACATGACATCACTGTGACATCCTGAATACTGGCCATCTCCAGGAGTCAACAAAAGCACTGCCAAAAAAAAAAAAAAAAAAGCCAGAATTCAGACGTCAATCACACAGGTTCTATGAGCTAAATAAGACTTTTCTTTCCCTCTAATCCTACTATTCTTGAGGCCTGATGCTGAAGGGGCTAAAAATAGAGGCCAATTGAAGGAAGAAGAGATAAAGCCTAGAAAAGAGGGAGAAAAACAGGTCACTTCCCCCTTCTCCCCTGCCTTTGCATTAAATAATGGAGTGTAGCTTTGATATGAAGCTGTACTAAATAAACAATAAGAGACTATCTGATACTATATAATAATAACTTGGTAAGTTATGAGCTCTAAACAACAATCACCCCTGAACCGTTTATATTCCCACCCTTACTGAGTCTAACTCTTTTCATATATCAGTAGCACTGCAAACCCTGATAGCCAAACAAAATTAAGATAGCACAATAAAAGGAAACAGTAAGAACACTCTTTAAATAAAACAATAATAAATCAAATGGTAAAAGCATAGCTCACAGTAGCAAAGTAGGATTTACCACAGTAATAAAAATATGTTTTAATAGTAGAGATAATCTACTTTTTCTACATACATATATGCATTCTATATACATATATACATTCCACAAATATACATATAAGAATGTAATTCTCAATATTAATAAATCAAAGAGGAGAATGTGATTCCAGTACATGCCCAATAAGTCATAGCTAAATAGTCATGATGAAACTAAATCCAAAATATATCTTAGGGACTATAAAATAAGGGGGGCATCCTTAATAGGAAACATTTTGCTCATTAATATAAATCAAAATAATTTTTATCAATATAAGAAATAAGACAGAAATAAGACATTCAGAATAATACTGTAGTTTCCAGCCAACTGAGTCAGATAAAAAACTGATACAATTTTTATGCCAAAAAAAAAGATAAAATCATTTTTCATTTCAGATGATATAATTATCTACCTAAGCAATCCAAGTGAATCAACAGGAATCAGCAAGGGGCTGGATCAAAATTAGATCACAGAAGTTAATATTGCCTCTTAATGAACCTATCAATCACAATAAGCAACAGAAAAAAAAAATTTCTTTGCCAGGTAACAAGGTTGTAAAATACCTAGGAATAAATATTAACAATAAAAAAGTCCAACTTTTTACAACTTAACTGAAGGAAATTAAAAAAACAAACAAACCTGAATTAGTGAGATAAAACTTTGGTTGTGAAGGGGAAGATGGAGAATAAAGTTATCACATTGATTCTCAAATATTATTCATGGAACTTCAGAAAATAATTCAAAAATGAGGATGATGTTGTCACTCTATTATACTGGCCAAGGTTATGGCAGAAACAGAGAAACAGAGAGAAAAGAAGAAATCATTTTATCATGTTCCAAAATATTTTTATATAAATTCAATCGATGTGGCATTATATACAAATTAACAAGGATATTAACTGACCAGAACACATAGTTTAGAAATGGACCTATATATATAGGAATTTCGCTCTGAGTAAAGGATATTTCAGACTGGTGAGGAAACAATGACTTATTCAATAAATATTTTTAGGAAAGCTTGATATTCACATAAAAAGAATAAAATTATATACTTACCCCATTCACTCAAATTCCAGATAGAATTAAAACATGAACAAAACTGTAAATGTGTTCAAAGATAATATGAAAAAATATATTTATGACTTTTGAGGAAAAGGTCTTTTTACAGAAAAATGTAAAACAAACAGCAGAAATTTTTAAACTTACATCAGACAGGAGTCAAGTTAACCAGAGTAAATGTAGGCAGTATCCTAAGAAAATACATTAATAATATAAATAACTTAAAAAATTACTCTCCACAATACAAAATGGCATCCCCTAAATCAAGAAAATATAAGAAAGCCAATAGCAAAATGGACAATTTCTTTGAATATGCAAGAAAAGGTGTAAAAATGCCTGAGAACTTAAGATAAACAGACAACCTTTAGTAGTAACTAGGTAAATACAAATTAAAAACAACATAATACCAAACTTCAAATTGTAACGTTTAGATAGGCCTGTATTCTTACCTCTGCTAATGGGAGCAAACTTATTTCACAACTTGAGGTGGGTAGAAGAGATTTGGCAGAATCTTTAAAAATAAACAGTAATGTTAAAAATGCCTATAGCCTAAAAGCCAGCAATTTGATTTTTGGATAGCTACTTTTACATGTGTATACAAGACACAAAACCTATAAAAGTAGCTAAACTGCATCATAGTTTGTAATACTGAAAATTTTTTTAAAAAGTCTAAATAGCTATAATTGCTCGATAGTTTAATTAACTATAACAAATATTCATACAATATTCTATACGGTGGTTTTAAAGAACGGAATAGACCAATTGGTATTAGTCATACAGTGAGGGGATGATTTCATGTGTATACTGTAAAACGGTTTAAATAAAATGTTACACAATGATATTGTTTTATGACTATGCATCCACATGTGAGAACACATAGAAAAATATCAAAAGGGGAGATATACCAAATGATGACAAGCATTTCCTTTAGGAGGCTTTTTGGACTGTGGTGGTGTTGGGGTGGTCATCAAAGTGATGTTTCAGCCTGTCTGTGATGTTTTCCTTTTATATAATAGTTAATCTGTCACATGGTGGCCATGGTGGATCAAAGGAGGAAAATAATTGATCATTTTGAGAAATCCATTTGATATTTTCTCCTATCCCACCTTCGTATTCTACAATTATAACTTCAACCACATGAGCATTACATCTGTAGATCAACTCAAATCTCCTGCAGGAGAAAAAAAATACTTAGTGCTTTTCAATTCTTATTAATGTGTACCTGCAAGGATATTCTCTACATTTTTCATGTCATGTATGTGAGTTTTGTGGCATTTGGTGGTAATTGTTTTTGAATGATCCAGTTAATATAATTACACATTTTTTTCCTTCAATGATGCTAGTTTTATGTCTATATATGACAGAGCTCTGTCTTTTACCATATTCCAATTATTTAAAACTTTCCCTAAAAAATGAAAGTTTTTAGGACTGAAATAATGTTTAAACTGTAGTGAGGAACTAAAGGTTTATTGCTAAAGGTCAGGGCACTCTATCCCTCCCGCCCTCACCAGCTCCACCTTGTGTCCTAGAAGAGAAAAAGCAGTCAGTTCCCAAAGTTGAGAGCCAGCTGCTGCAGGAAAATAATGTACAGTGTGTATATCTGCATTTTAGGAGAAAAGAATGCCATTATCACTTAAAACTGTGAGATAGCAATTAAGATGTGGCATGCAAGTGCCGCCTGAGAGGTTTGATGAATATTTCGTCCTTTAGATCTTAACTTTGAGTAATGTCTGGCAGGCAAAGAATTCAGTAATTGTTATTTTCAAGAGCTGATCACTTTGATGTCTAATAGTTTGGGGCTGGTGATGATTGTAGGACTTAGGATGGGATTAAAATATTCCAGAAAGATGAGATAGCTTTCAATAAAGTCAGATGTGTACCTAACCCCACCATGCATAGAATTTCAGTAATCATCTCGTAAATTTAATTTAACGCTACTCCCCTCAAAATTGTTCATCTGATGCTCAGCTGTGTACATATCAAGATATATCCTACCCATCCAATGAAAGGTGAGATCAGAGATGACTTTGTGAAATACCACTGGATGTGACAAATCTTAAGTACTTGTTTCTGCAGGGTAAGGGTGGGGGAAAATGAAGGAGACAAGGGGATCGATGATGGTGCTGAAGTGGTAGGCAGAGCCAAATCAAGGAAAGCATTTACCGCCAGGTTGAGACTCTTGAGTTTTATATTGAGATCATCGGTCTTCTGACAGTAAAGCTGATAGGTACATGGAGACTTTACAATGAGTACCGAACAGAGATAGTTTTATAGGAACCAATTGAGACCTTCAATTTCCTGATCCTTAATTTCCAGTCTCTTTCTAAAGCTGCGTAAGAGAGTACTCATGACCTCATAAGTCCTCCCCCAACTTTACAAAATAAAGGCATAACCTTATCTTAGTTGCAGAACAAAAAAGATTAATATATTGGTTTTGCAGAAACTCCTTTAATGTGATTAATGAATATAACTTCAACTTATTGGTCTTCCTGCTTTCCGTACATTTTCCATACAAACGTTAAGATTGATGTGTTAGGAGAAACTGAACCTGATTCTTTTCAACCTGACTGAACTTTTGTGTAAGATGACCAAATTTCTCAAGATATATTATCTAAAATCCAGAGATAAAAATTTACAGAAATTTTTAAGATTGGCATTATTTAATAAGGTATTTAAAACTTGCTTTATTAAACTATGAAATATTTCTTTGAATTACAGTAAATATTTCATCTTATAAAATATAAAATATTCTTATTTCATATTAACCAAAATTAACTTCTAAAATTGTGATGAAGTGTTTATGAATGAGAACAATTCTGTGAGGGAAACCAAAAGCAATATATTTTAAAGACTGCACTGTGGTTTTCAGTGAAGAATTGTAAGTCAAGAAGAGGGTATGAAGATGAACTTGGTAATTGCAGTTAACCTTGGAAGTTGTGAAGTGGCAGAAGAAGCTTTATCCTTATGTATCCAGTACTTAAAAGTATTGAGAGATCAAATTGCTGCTTCTGTGCCTCCTCCAAGCACGCACTTTTCAGCTAGTTGCCATATAGTACATTTTTCTACTAGTTGATGCCGTATAGTATTTCCCGAGCTTCCAAGGGGAGGCATGCAGTATGCTCACGGCAGGTCTGTGTCTTTTACAAGAAGACTATGTACATCAAAGTCCAGTGGTTTTAATTATACTTCTTACCTTGGATTATATCAACTTTGGAGGGTCTGTTGGAAACTTCAATTTTTTTATGCATTACTTTCATAGGAAAAATATTCATTTTTCTGGAAATTAAGTACATCATTTTCAGATTAAAAAAAAAAGTCCTTAATCAAAAATAGGTTATGAACCAGTGTCAGAGCCTCTTAAGTGCTTCTTAAAGAGACTCACTCTTCCCTTCACTCCATGTCTCTTTCCTTCTTTTTCTCCTCATCTTTCTTTCCCAGTCTTTATGTTCATCTTCCTCCCTCCCTCCCTTCCTCCCTCTTTCTTCTTCTTCTTCTTCTTGCTCCTCCTCCTTTCTCCTCCCTTCTTATCTCTGTCTTTCCCTCTTTCCCTCCCTTCCTCCCTCCCTCCCTCTCCTGTAATTATGTGTCTGTATTTAGGTACAGCCTATTGCAGGATTTCTCAACCCTTGGGCTGCTGTGAGCAAAGGAAGCTTCATTCGTATTTGCAGCAGCTCCCCAGTGCTAGCTCCACCTCAGATCATCAGGCATTAGATTCTCATAGGAGCACCATTCTCTAGAGCCAAAAAGGTTGGGGACCACTGACTGTTTTGCTGATGATCTCTCTACAATTTCGCATTCTGACAAGTATCTCCCTCCCTTTATTCTTCCCCAATAGAACATCCCCTAGAGAACTCCCAGTGCCCACCTGCAACATATATGGACTATGTCTAGTAATTTAAAGCATATATCATGATATTACTGCAGAACATATCTCTAGTAGAGTATGATGAGACACATAACTGAGAAAGCACCATGGTCCTTCAGTGGCAGCCCATTACTAGACATTGATGAAGCTATTGGACTTCCACCCACATCCTGCGGTGAGCATCTTTAAAAATTTTCAAGAGGCAAAATTCCTGCAAGGTTTTAAAACAACAACAACAAAAATGCTAATTTTGAACCACAACTGTCTGAGCAAACAATAAAGAAAGATTGTTTTAAAACTAAAATTGAGAGGTACTTCTGTGACAAATATCCTCTGGCATAAAAATGGAATGGCCTTTTTTTTTAATTGGAAACAACAATTGCAAAATAATCTAATGGTGACTGAAAGAAGAGGAGAAACATTAAGTTACTCTTATTTTGAAGAAGTAAACCTGTGAATGATGAAGACATGACCGTTTTAGAAAATTAATGCCAAATAAGAAAGTTTGGCTCATATTTTTTTGTTTTTTGATTGCTATGAACATTTCTACTTTCTCAAGGCATTTTAATAGTTTATCAGATTCTTTTATTTTCTCTCTCTTAGGAACTATATAATTAAATATAATACCATTAATTTTTCTTCTGGTACATTTTACATTTATAAATAATTTTTTGTTTGAAGCTCTAAATTTTGTTATAACTCAAAATCACTTTGAATAACCCAATTCATGAGAGCAAAATTGACATTTTTGCTTTGAGAGAAACAGTGGTCTCAAGTCAAGTCAAAGAATGATGGCCTGGAGTTTCTGGCTAACTTACCTGACATTTCATTCATATCATGTTGTATAAATAAAATATGACTTTCTACTCATCATAGCAAATTTAAAGTAAAATTTCACTGTCACTGTGTGAATCAAAAGCAAACTTCTGAATTAAAATAAGAATTAGAAAAGCTTAGAGCTTTGACAAGTCCATAAAAAAGGCTTTTCTAGCATGCTTTAATATTTGATTAATAAATATGCCCATGTTTCATTTTGGGTGTCAAAGAGAAAAATGAATCTGTATAGCAGTACTGTTCACCAAATGTAGACCCTTATACAACCAAGCATTTTAGTGTTAGTAAAAGATCTTGAAATATAATAAATGGCATGGTGAGCAAATTATTACTTTTTATATTAATACTGCAGGGGAAAAAAGATCAGCTGCTAAAATACTCTCTTATTTCAGAAGAGTGATATCATCAAATAATTAAATGTGATATTAATGCAAATGTCACTGTAAATTGTCAGGGTTGTAAGGTATATATTGATGCCACACAAAAAAGCCCTTGTATTTTGTAGCATACAATATTCCACCTTCAATTCAAAGGATTATTTTAAAGGAAGGTAATTCTGAATTATATATTTTTTTCTCTGTGCTGTGACAGCCTAAACTAAATATATTCTTTGCTTTTTATTCAAAAAATGAAACTTATGTCAGTTCATACAAGGGAGAAAGAATGAAAATAGAAAGCATCAAGGGTGTTTAGAAATATATTATAGTCTAAATTAAACATCCATTTTGCTTCTAATGATTCCTAGATGCACAGAGGTGGAATTCAGCTAAAGCAAAAGCTAATTTTCTTGCTCTGTTCCCGAAACACCAAAGGCGGAACATTAGGCACCACATCAGGCAATATTCCCATAAAGCTAATAGATTTAGCAGAATTGAAAAGTAATGTGACCCTGGAATTGAAAAACTTGCTGGCAAGGTTGAAATACCATAACCCTGGGATTTCCTAGGCTTGGTTTCGTAGCCAACTCATAGGAGTTTGGAGCTAGAAAGGACCACCTGGTAAGACACAGACTTTTCAAAGTAAGACTCTAAGCCTCATAAACTTTATCATTTGGTCAGGCTGACAGCATGGTACGTGGGACTCTAGATAAGTGAGTGAGGGGAGGAGAGCTGAGAGTGATGACCTTTGAAAATTCCAAGATAAATAGGAAAGAAATGCTCCAGCTGGGAACTTCCACACTTGTTTATAGGATTCCTCTCTTTCTCTTTTCTCCTCTTTCTCAATTAGGAAATGTGTAATTAAATACAACACTCCTGTTGATCTTCTACTGCTACTTTTTATGCTTATACATATAATTTTTTGTTAATTAAAGTATTTGTTGGATTACAAAGTCATCATGAATAACCCAATACATAAGATCAAAATTGATATTTTTGCTTTGAGAAAGTCACCATCTTAAATCAAGTAGGCTATTTCTGGAAGGTCACAGGTGATGGGGGGTGGTCAAAAGGGAAGTTGGAATAGATCCACACAACTCTGCCCGTCGTGATACAGGCCAAAGCCAGGTCATCACATTTGATAACTGAAATTATTAAGAATAATTATAGAAAGATGCTCCATTTCCAACTTTACAAATTAATAAATGAATTTAATAATTCTTACATAGTTTCTTAGTCATGAATGTACATATCCATGTATTATCTTTTCTATAAAATTTGTATTTAACTTAAAGACTAAAAGTACTCTAACTTTTTGAGTCAGAATATGTAACAGAAGATTATTAGTTGCAGCAAAAATAGCTGATAAACCCCTTAGATGAGACAGATTAAAACAAAGCATACCAAAAACACAATCCAGGTCAACATTTTAGCTAACAAACTTCTGATAGACTGAAGGAAAGTCTCCTCTTATGCTTTTCTTTCTTAAAGTAAGACCAGAGAGGCCATTTTGCAAGCAGTTTTAGTAGTGCAACACCCAGTTGTGATAAAATGTTTTCCTTTATCTGGCTCATTAGTTTAGAGAGCTCCAATTTAATGCATGCTTAATCATACAAGTTTAGATTATTTGGTAATTGAGTACATAACTAATAATTGCAATTATTATAGAAAATACAATACGTTTTACAACTAAACACTTGAGACTTTGTTGGTCAACATCAGGAGTGCTTGATTTAAATATATCAATTATCTAAATTTGCTTTCTTAGTAATAACTGTTATATGACACCTATTATGACTGAAAAGACTTTATGCTGTTCATATAGGTATTAAAATATTTGGCTATGCCTATGACATTTCTTATAATAAATATCTGACTTTCAAGCAGCTAATTATTATGATGTTCTTGTGGGTAAATATCATATATAAACATTCATATTCTAATCATTTATAGAAAAAATTAATATTAGTAATAAAATGATTATAAGTGCTACACTAAAATATTAGCATAATAATTACAACATGGAAATGAGTCACCAAATTATTAATGATCGTTCTCTGATGTGTTTTATTTATGTTTCAAATATATTACCAACTGTGCCTTACTCGGGATATTTTAACTAGTAGTTCAAAATGAAACACAGAAGCAAACACATACATACTTATACTTACATGAACATGCAAATACAGCTTTTTTTAAACCCAAATACATTTTTATCTAAAAACAGAGAGAATCAAAATAAACGATTACATAATATGAATCATAATTTATGCTTCACTTGCCTACTAATATAAGGTAGTATTTTAAGGAAACTGGTACCTAGAGTTTTTCCTTAACATTATGAAGATTAATGTGAAGACTTTTGTTGGTTACAGTGTATCTTAAAAAGGTCAGATTTCAGAGAGTTTATTGTCCTTCATTGTAGAAAACTGTCAAGATCATTAAATGAAAAAGTAAAACATTTTTCAAAAAGCCGTCCAAAGATCTGTGTTTAATTTATGTTCCATTACGGTATATGGGTTTACATGGTTATCTATTACATTACTGAAACCAGTTCTAATAGCAGCTACCATTTATAATACTTAGGAGATAGCAAGCAGTTTATTAAAGTTCTTATTTTCACTAATAGGAAATCTGATCACTTGCCTTTTTTCTAGTGTTATTAGAAAAGCAAAAATGCATTTATTCTAGATTAGATGTGAGGGTAATTTATCTTTGTAGTCCATGTAGATTTACCCTTATTATTTTAATATACAAAGTAGGTGTTTAAAAAGTCGTTTAATAAAAGGAATCTACAGGAATTGCAAAAAGGAACGTGCGCTTTCTCAGGGATGCTTCCTCAAGAAAATGAGTTGGAATAATGGGCCCACCCACCCCATCCACACCTCCAGATCTACTTACTTGTCTTTTTCATTCCTTGTAAGCAAAAACATTGAAATTGGAAAATAACAGTGTATTCAGAAATCTAGATTTCTATTCCAAGTTTCTTCTTTCTGTATTTCTTGTTTTGTTATCATTAAGCATAACACCAAGCTCAAGAGAAATCAAACTTAATTTTTCTTGGCTAATAGATATAAATAGCAACTTGAACAAAAAAAAAAGCAGTAAGACTGTTTTCGATACTTTTGGAATGAAATAGTCTTAGATACTAAATATACTTCTAGTTAGGCTAGAATATTCCAGAATATCAAGCCATACTATAATTTACTGTTATCTAAATTGAAATGTTATGTTATATCCCTCCAAACGAATCTCCATAATTTGAGAGATTGTTTACAACAATTGACATCTATTGGCATGAATAATAATAAAATAACGGTGATGATAGTTATTATTTATAGTGTGCTTTCTATATCTAAAGTGCTGTGTCAGATGCTTTACCTGGCAACAACAACCCTGTGGGGTTCAGTGTAGTCACTGCCAACTTCAACTTCATACTTTTGTTGATTTTGTCATCTCTTTTTTCTTAACTTTTTTATAGCTATCTCATTTCTCCTTTTTTGAGCTGCAAGGACTCACACATTAAATACAACTTTTTTTTTTTGCTTTGATTCTTCCAAAACATGATTTACCATGACAGCTATTTTCAACTTACTTGTATTTTGAGGATAATAATATAGTTATGCCTCTGTACATTACAGCAAAATGTATCTGTGTAATTAAAAATATTCCAGCTTCTTAAATCCTCATCTATTCCTGCTCAAACATGTTTTATCATTCCTCCCTGCCTGTTCTTTTCTTGGTTTTTTTTTTTTTTTTTTTGCTTCTTGCATTTTGTTATTGCTGATCATCTCATTCTTGGCTCAACTCATATCTTTAGTCTAGATATATACTTAGAAATTCAAAAATTCTTATACTTTTTGTACAGAAATATACAGAAATGTATGTATATGTATATATGTGTGTATATATATATTTCTGTATAAATATATATAGCTGATGAACATGTATAAATATATACATATATATGTCTATACACATATATATGAGAGGAGATGCTACATTTTAAATCAGTTTAAAAAAAACACAAATCTACCACTGCTACATTTAGAAAAATAAATGCATTTTATTCTGATTTTAGATTTAGTAATAGGTCAAACTTGATCTGTATCCACTGCAGAGAAGTAAATCGAATTCTACATAAGTAGCATAATTCAGTTGGTCCACACTGGTTGCGACTCAAACGAATCGGGAGATATGGCCCAGAGGAGAGTTCCAGAATCACAAAGCCTTCCAGAGTGGGCTGCGGAAACAACCCCACACTGAAGGGATCATGCTACCTACTTGGGCAGAATTCTTAATCTTCGAAAAGTATTTTCATCTATTAGAAGCTCTGAGATTGCTCAATTGCCTGTTTCCCCGCCGTTCCCAGGTCTGCACCTAGAGGTCAACCTGTTGTGAATGACATAAAGTCACCTAACCTAGGGAGTGACTTGGACCTCAGACCATAGGCCTTGTATCTGTGAAGCTGTAGCCTTCCAGAGGAGGCATCTATTCTCATTCACACAGAGACTCTGTCACTTGTCTGTGCTCCTGAATGTTCTACCTCACGCGTGCCTGTATGTGTTATCGGGTGCAGTGTGTAACTCTCCTCTATCCACTTTTAGTCGACTAATGGCACAAGAAATATTTCTTATACTCCTTTCGAGTTTATATTTTCAAATACTTATTATGTGGTAGACACTGATGATGATTATAATAAGTAAAAGGATAAACCTAGTTCTCTCATAACTCCCCTCTAAAACCCACTGCATCCCCCATATATTTGGAAGCTCCTGGGGAGTGTTCCACAAATGATCATAAACAATCCCTCCAGCTGCTGCTTTTTTTGCATAGGAAGCCAATTTTGGGGAAAACCTTCTTTTCCCAGGATATCGAGGCACATTATACTTTGCTATTTTGCAATGATTCCTGGGTAATTATCAAGCTTTTATCTTCCTGTCCCAAGGTCACACATCATCTTCTTCCTGGACTAAATTCTCTATAAAGTGGTGTGGCTTTTTAAGTTAAATTTGGAGATATGCTCAAATGATAAACGATGCTTGCAAAATGTGGTTCTCTCTAAAGATTCTATCTAAAATGTCCATGAGAAGCGAAATAAATGGTTTCCATGATGTTTTCATACTGGGAGCATAATGACACAGAACACTGGTCCTCAACCTCACTACCCAGAAGTATCGCTTGGGAGCTCTGAAAGTTTTCAATTCTCAGACCTTGTCCCCAGCCAATTAAATCAGGTAGTCTAGGGTGTAGCAATCGCATCAGTAGCTTGCCAAACTTTCTAGATGATTTTAATGTGCACTTAAGATTCAGAACTACTAATAGACATGCAATGTTATTTTGTAAGCAATGAAATAAGTGAGAGATACCAGTTACTAATAGAATGAAAAGAATATATATTATTCTTCTGATATAATTACAAAAAAAAACAAAAAACAAAAAATAAAACTGACTTCCATTAAGGAATCACTAAAATTTGACCCTCAGATTTATCTGAAAAATGTAATGTAAAGAAATCTAATAGTCTTCGCTATTTATTCACTCTAATTTAATTTGATCCCATTTTTAAACAAATGTATAATATATGTACAACATTTTTTTTTATAGGAAAGAGATCTTTGCTCTTAATAGAGCTCAGCTTCCTGCTGCCTCTTTCCACTTAATGTCATAATCTTCTGTGACATCACAATTAATTCCCGTGGAGATAATTATAGTAACACAGAGAAGATTATGATTTTTGGAAAGTGATAAACAGCAGGGCCAGAATAAGGGCTTTATTTATTTACTTATTTTTTATTTTCCATGGATTACTAGCTTGGTAAGAGCAAAAGCTAACAACTTTTTTCAGAATATTATAAAATAGTATAAAACTAGATTTCTTTCTAGTTTTTGTGAAAGGCAATTAACTCTTTAAACAGCTTTCTGTTTATTGCACCAGCTTAATTACTTACTCTAACAGCCGGTGTTTTGAAGCTCAATCAAATATTTTAAGAGTATTACTTTAAATTAAGATTCCAAATGTACCTTGTGATTTAGATTTATCAGCATCATTATTGGCTACCTGTGAATATTAAACTTTTCAAATACCTCCAACTTTTGAACTTTAGAGCAATGATAAAATAAATTTGGCCTTCACAGAATGCTTTAGTTTCCACTAAAGTTATCAAGAGTTGGGTCATAAAACATGTGATTTTTTGTTTGTTTGCTTGTTTACATAAGCCCTATGTTCTTTTAAATAAAGAATCTATCAGTGTTCTTAATTTCATGGAATGATATCCAAGGGGTGACAATGATCTGTATATATACTTTTACTTAACATGTGTTATATTAGTTGATGCACAAACTTCTCTTGGTATCATTATCCATTTACATGTATATAGAAAGTAAATGCCATTTATTTATAGTGATTGTGACTTACAGTGTTATATTTTTAAAAAATGGAAGAAATAAGTATAGGAAAGATGCAGATCAAGTATGACTATGAATCAAACATCATTCTCACCTGGTTTTATCATCTGATTAGTGTTTGCCAAGAAAGATATTTGGGTAGCTATAACTTTTCAGGAGTTTTATTTTTCTGGACTTTCGTACAAGGCCCAACCAAATACATAAGGAGACATAGTTTACCAGATCCCTCCACTAATAATTTTTTAAAATCACATTTTAAGCTTAATGGAGGTGTTTTTTGTTTTGTTTTGTTTTGTTTTGTTTTGTTTTTTTTGCAAATTTCTCCAGGAAAGCATAAGCATTATTTATTATATAAGCCATATTCAGGCTTGAAGGATTCAAAAGTTATCTGCTTTGTTTCTGAGAGACTCTTAGTTATCACTATAGAAAGCCCAAATCAATAAATGGTTGATTTTTTTTATAATTTTGAGATTATTTTTAGACTGAAAATAAAAACCAAATGAAAAAAGGTTATAAACAACTTAAGGAGGCTGCAAAATGGCATTTTGTGATGCTATATTTTTAAATAGGAAGAACTTTCTTCATAATTAGACAAACACAATTTTCACTCTGAAATCTTTTTAGCTTTGAAAATTTCCTAAATTATAATTAATTGATTTAAATCTTGCCTTGATGAAAGAATCCAAGCAGATAAGATTAATTTCTTAGACTCTAACTATCTAACTTACCCAAGAGGCTATTTCTAAATGCTCAGAACTCAGACCCCCATCGATTATAATTTATATAAATGATCTGTTTCTCTTCAGAACTACTGAGGAAGTAGAATAGATACACAAATCAGCGGGCTGGTAGGAACACACAGAGCGGACTCTCTCCACGTGGGCTATTATGAGAGCTGATTTAATTATTTCTTTTAGAAGTTTAATATGCAAAAAGTTAACTTCTAGAAATATTCAGACCATTGCCAGATGGCTATGAAAATTGTTTTTCATTAAATTGGATTGTTCAAATTTTCCAGGCCCATGAATCCAAAGACAGTTTAATCATAGTCAAGAGGGAATTGTAATTCTGGAAAACTAAGCAGAACCCTCTAGCCAGGACTATAATGGTAATTATAATGAAATAAGGCCACATGATTGGGAATCGGCCTACAAGAAAGTAATTCCGGTAATCTAGAGTCTGACGTGAGAGGTTTATCAAAGGCAAAGCTTGTGGAAAATTCCTGGATGGTCTGCTGAAGACACAGGAAGAAAAACCTACTCTATTTAGAAGAGAAGAACTGCCAGGTGTCATCTTTGGGATGTACATGCCATTGAGTTGGAATTATGGTTTCTTATTTAATATTCATTTACCAAATCAAAGGAAACATTGATCACATACCTCATTTATTATTCAAAGTTTGGATACAAAGTAATGTGACTGATTTTAAAACAATCTGCCGGATGAACTACACTTTCACCTGCATCTTTATGAGAAGATTTCTGGGATGCTTCCCAATTATTAAAATATTTTGGAAACTTCTCTTTCCAAAGCATCTTCAGAATCAGTTCCTAACAATGTAAGATGATATATTATTACTTCAGATGTGGACATCTTAAAAGCATTATGATTGAATTCTGTGAGTTGAGCTAATCGAGAATTTATGATTAATATGTGAAATAGAGCAATTTCAAGGCTATATATATGTGATGTAAATGCAGACCCCCATAATACCCCCTAGCACAATTAAATTTTAAGGTCCTCTAGCATCCTGCAGAGATGGAGCTATTTGATGGTGTTGCTTACAGATAACCATGACATATTTATGCAAAAATTAGAGCTCTGTTTTTAAAATAAAAGTCTAAGCTGGAAATGAATCTTCCCACCAAGAAAACATTTAAATAAACCTGTTTTCTTCTCTACATTTGCAAATACTAATCCCACAGATAATCTCTAGTTGCTGAAGAATTTGGTTACCAATGGAGTCAAGATAGAGTTCCTTTAGTAACCACCCAAATAATATTAGAGTTTTACCCACGTTGGGGAGATACACGACTTTGCATGTAAAATTGATGAAGAGTGAATACTTGCAGCCCATACATGGCATGAGTGTGGAGGCAAAGATGCAGAGGGATGCATCTTACCGCAGGAATGTTGTGACACATGCAGAAGACTCTTCCAATTGTAGCAGAAATATTCCCTTAACTCTGCTTGTTAGAAGTTGTACCTGACTCTTGTAAAAAAAAGAAGTCAGAACAGAAACTGCTATCTTTCAGCATGCTTAGATATACATATATATATAATATAATTGTAATTCTCATTACAGAATGTGATTTAGTAATTCTCAAATAAATGACTTTGCTATAGTCATAAACATCTTTGATCATTATTATAAAGATACCACAACTGGGAATAGCCTACTGTGCTGTCATAGTCAAAATTTGGGGGCATTAAAGTGTGGACAGCCTGGTAAATGTCTGCTTACAAACATCTCGCTGAAGGAGGGCCTGTTTCAACTAGCGGCTGGACCATAATGTATGTGAGCTTAAATTCAAAGGAAGCACCAATGGAGGGCTTAGCTAGGACCCATGGCAATGTGTTGACTCCATGCATATGTTTCCATTTGTTCTTTTGAAAAAATTAAAATACACACTTTACTTTCTAACATAAATATACTCAATTATGGAATGCTCCATTACAATTTATCAGAGAGAAAGTTGAAAAGAGAAAAAAAAATTCTCAAATGGTGATTTTATGCCTTAACCAAAAAGTATTGCTCTCTTTTCTAAATTTCATTAGGAAGAAATTAGTTTACAAATAAGACATTCTAAAAATATTTCTACATATGTAGAAAACTAGTAAAAGCAGCTGAGTTTTATACCAAGTTACACTTCTCTTCAAGTAATTTTCTGATCCCTCTCAAAGACTTAGTAGCTACCTGAAGAGCATTTAGCAATGAAACAGCTAAGCTTTATTGAGCAATTCCTAATTCCAGCTTAATTGCACTACTGATCTCATTTCCTATCATTCTCATAGCTACAAGGTGAGGTAGATGCTCTTGTTATTTGCATTTATTCAAAGAAGGAAAGCTTTTTAAGAGATTAAGTGACTTGCCCAAGGTCACTAGATTTAAAATCAGAGCTTTTAAATTCTACATGGTATCACTTTAAGCTTTACAGCAAATACCAACTTGTATTTTAGCTAGCTCCATTTCGGTTTCTTGTGTAAGATTAGAATACCAGTTCTCAGAGATTTTATGTTATGTTTCTTGACATTCTTAGAACCTAATGGCTCCTGATCTAGTGCTCAGTGAATGAAGAAAGAAGTGGTGAATGGATGAGCAAATATTTTTAAATAATTAAAACACTTCTCAGCAAAGGCAAACTTTACTGTTACTTTCACTTTTCATGTAGATTTTTTTATTGCTTCAAATCTTTGCAGAAAAAAAAGCTCATATTTTTCATTGTTAAAATACATTTCAGAACGATATCAAAGGAACAAAGGTAAATGTTATCAGTCAGTTTAAGGATTTTTTTTTCATGTGCTGATTATTTGGAAATCTTTTGTAGACAGCTCACAGTCTAGTGTGGCTTATCATAACACTGGCTTCAGAGGGGACAAGATTGGACCTGTTGAGAGCTGGGTCCTTTATGTGCACTCCTGATGGTTTACCTAATGGTGGGAGTCATTGATATATTCCTTGACCTAAATGGTGGGAGTCATTGATATGTTCCTTGACAGAAGCTAAATTTTTTCTGGTAGTATCTAGTTTAAACCAATTTTTTTTTTTTTCAGAACAAAGAATGGGAACATTCATGGCTGACACCTATTACTGGTTTTACTCTTAGTAATAGTACTGATTCCATGAATCTTTGCATCTGCTGTCCCACACAGAAAACTCTGCTCCACGTTCATAGATGTTTGCTCTCAGAAATGAAGAGGGTTTGATCCCTAGTAGTTCTCAAGTGATTTAAAAATAATTCTTACTTCTTTCTTAGGACCATTAAGACTATTGAACTTTAAAAGATTTAAAATTTGCAAAAAACCCCTGAAAATTCATCCAAATATGAAAACCACTTACAGGTAATCAATCTATGCAAATGAACCATAATAATAAAAGAAAAATGGCTTGAATTAGGCACAGGGTCAGTTAGGCCATTTGCCTTATTTGAACAGAAACTGCAAACACTAATACGAGAGTTTTTTTAGTTTTAGTTATTTTTAAACACTTTAAAAAATCATTCTCACCATTTTTGAAGAGTTGATGGTAAAAATCTACACACAAAAATACATTGACTCTGCTATGAGATCAATTTTCAAAGACTTTCTTTCTCACAAAATGATGCAGGTCTTGAACTGAAGTAGCATATCACTCAGCAGCCTCCAAATATTAGCCTTTGTCATGACAGTGTATTGAGAATTCTCTGTGTTTATCTCTAAGGTTGTCAATCACTCTACACCTCCTGGTGCCAACTCATTTGTGACTTACAGTGATGAGAAACATTTGTCGCAGCCCTGGAACTGCTTCTTAAAGTCATGTTAAAAGACATAATAGGCTAGACCAAGTACTCAAAACTTTGGATGCTTATCTGCACTCCATTCAAAAACAATCTAAATAACTTTTGATATAAAATTTTGACACTTTCCTTTTAGATTTTGTTTGAAAGAGCAAGGAGAGGAATCAAAAATAAAATAAAAATTGGGGGTGGAAAGAGTAAACATTGAAATTTTATGAGCATAAAAAATTTAAATTAAATTTATGGGGAAGGCCTGAAAAGTACCTTGCTGGAAACTGGCTAGCTATTACCATAGCAAAGCCATTTATCATGTCTATCTGCAAAGTGCACAGATGATAAGGTTGGCTTAGATTCTTGTCTACACAGGCTCTCCTGTTTCTCAAATCTCTAACTAGGTAAAATACCAGAGCTAAGATCCTTTCTTCTTTCTCTTTTTTTTTTATTTTTCTTGTTTGTAAACAAGTTCCTGTTTTTACAAGTTAGATTAAAACAGAACAGAACTTGCACAATAGAGACAAGCAATCCTCTCATGCTCATGACTCATCCTGACCACCTGATATGCTGATGCTGGCTCTCTTTGCTCAGAGAAGGATGTTCACTTTATAATAATGATAAAGGCTTACTCAAGGTTGTATGAAGAAAAATTTGGTCTCAGCATCCAAGCTTCTCTCAAACATATCCTGTGGATGTTTGGGAATCTTTAAAAGAGATTTGATTATTTCTTCTTCTGTATCCCAATGCTTTATAAATACTAATGTTGATCCAATAGGACTCAAAATTAAGTAGAGATCACTCTCTGAAAAGAAAGAATAATAGAAATCAAATCATAATGTATACACTGAAATATTGCAGAGGCATTTAGCTTAAGAGATTTGTAAATATGTCACTGGACAGATTGGGGAAAAATATGTAGCATGTGTTTGACCCTCAGTGGAGAAAATATCAGGGTATTTATTCAACGAATGAATTATTATTTGTTGTTGTTATGATTTGAGTTACAATTTTTTGACTTCAGCATGGTGGAAAAGGGATGTGCATTCAATAGAAATCATACTTAGAATTTTGAATTTAGATCTTTTTCCAGGGCGTGATAAGTGGTAGGATACTCTCTTGTGACACTGGGCAGTGGCAATGAGTCACAACTCTCCATCAGCCATGTGACACTCTTCAGTATATTCATTGTATTAGGTGATTTTGCCCAACTGTAGGCTAAAGTAACTGTTCTGAGCACGTTTAAGGCAAGCTAGGCTAAGCTATGATGTCTGGTAGGTTAGGTATACTAAACAGATTTTTGACTTATGACATTTTCAATTTACAATGCATGTATGAGGACATAAGCTCATTGTAAGTCTAGGAGCATCTGTATATCCTGCCCAGTCATACCAACTAGTTGAATGTCTCTGTCTTCCAATCAAATGACTTCTTCAGCCTGACCTAACCTCTACTTCCTGCTGCCAGACCTTCCCTGCTCTCCTTCCTTGATGACTTCTGCCAGGTGAAAGTCTGCACTCTCAGAATTTACTGTGTGCAGCTCTAGTGCCACATTGTACTGGCATATGTTGGTTTCCTTGATTTTCTGCCTATTAGATTCTGACTCCTTAGAAGGAAGAACATACGTCTGTTATAGAACCTAGGAGAACAATGACGGTCCCCCCAAGAAATGTTAACACAGGAATGCATAAATGAATGCTGATAGATAAAATAAAGGGATTGCTCCTCATCCACAGATAAAACCATCTTTGTATACATGGTTACTCCATCTAATTTTGATTAGAGGAAACTGTGCTGTAATTATAGTGAAAAATAAGATAATCAGCAGTCTTTTAATAAGTGAAATGCAGCACTTTTTGACTTTGTCTTAATTATTATATTTTTTACTATAGTTATTATAAAATATTTTAAGCTACAGGAGCAAAAGAAAATTAAATTCTGAGCATATGATAAACATGTTGCTAAGTCACAGACGTTCTATTTCTTTGTGTTCCTTATGTTATTTTTATGTCATTCACTGTGAATATTTACTTGGAGCCCACTATGTGTCAGGTACTATTTTATTAGTTAGGGACACATAAGAAATAAGAACAACAAGGTACATGACCTCACAGTGTTCACGCTGGGCTAAATGAGGAAACTATTAATAACTGAATAAATAAACATATAAATAATGTATTTTCAGAACATAATAAATAATGCAAAAAACAATGCACTATGATAGAAAAACTAAGAATAATCGGTGTTTCTAAATTAGAATAGGTGTTTAGGTAGAGGCTATCTAAAGGAGTGATAATTAAATTCTTGACCCGGATAACAAGTGTCTAGAAACCACCATGTATGCCTGGTTATGACTTGGACTTTCTAGTTCTAGATCCACACCTACCTTGATAATCTCCAAAAACCAATATTATGATTAATGGAGGAAGAATTCCTTGGAAGACAGAATGTCAAGATTATACTTGCTCCTAATTTTGTGGATCTTCCAAATGCTGTCAGATTCAAGGCTTCTTTTGTCTTGACATTTCTAGATACAGTTTTAAAAATTTTCTCTGATTAATTGGGGATAAGTCTGATATTCTTCTGTGGTTGTGCTAGACCCATGGGTGCAGTGGGATACTTGTCTTCTACATTTGTACTTCTTGTCAAAAACAAACAAACAAAACTAAAGTAGTTGAAATTGATGAAGCACACCACTAGCTCTCTAGTTTTAGAGAAAATATCCCTTCAAATTTCATAAAGACGTTAGGGTTTGTTCCATCTTTTAAATCATGTTAACATCTCAGGTCTATTTTACACCTACCATGTATAAGGCATAAGTAGATCATCTAGCCAGTGAAAAATATATAAATAATAAACTATGTGCATCAGCATATCATATGAGGTAGAATAATTATTTGATTTAATTTATCAAGCACTTTTTTAGTTTATTTTTTACGTAATATGATTGTCTTCTTCAACAATAGGTTATTTATATAATAGAATTTTAGTTGAATATGGAAGTCTTCTGAGAATCTAAGTTTTCATTATTTAGTGCCATTGTCAAGAGGGAGACCTAAGATAGAAGGCTGAAGCCACATGCTGCAAAATGACATCCATCAAGTGGCATATTTTTCATTGCTTTCAAAACTCTGTCTCTGTTGTCACATGCTCCAATTACTCTCTCTCTCTCTCACATACACACAAGTCAATACAAAACACAGAAATACACACAGAACAGGAAAGATACACACATACACAGACACACATACACACACACACACTCATAGATGTGCATTCACAGGTTTGAAAAATTTAAAGTATAGCTTCTTATTTCAATGCAGCAGTTTGGGACCTCCAAAATTTTGAAGAGCCTCATGTCTTCTCCAAATCTAACAGAGATTTTTTTTTCTTTTCCCCTTCATTTGGCAATTCAATCACTTATAACCATGTCTGGCATCTCTTGTACTGATATTGAAGTGTTACATAATGGTTCATATCCCTTGGCAATCTTCATATTGTCCTTCTTTCTATTTTAAATGAACTCAGAGCTTAAGAGAAGTTCAGTTCATGTCACTTGATGCTTTTCATTTTTGTTGTCAATTGCTTGAATAAAAACATGTAAATGTGTACAAATTGCAAAATTTAGTAATTAATTAAGGAGGGCAACAAAAGGTCTGAGAAGTCTTATCTGAAGAAGTACTTAAGTTGAGACCAGGTGAGAAGCTAGGGAAGGAACATTCTAGGTAGACTGAAAAGCAAGAATTAAAATCACAAACAAATCACAGTGTGGCTGGGGATAAGACAGGAGGAAATTCTCCAGAGATAATCCTGGAAGAGAATACGGAAGCCACATTATAGGTGTATTTGTAGGACGATCTATAGAGTTTGAATTTCATTGCAAGTGATAAAAGATGAACTGAGGGACATTAAAAGTTTAAAAAGTTTATTGGAACGAATATTGATTTCAATCAACCAACGCCAAATCAGAAGTGGTCAGGAGCACTCTACCCATAGGAGCTAGGAAGCAAGGTTTTTATAGAGAAGACAGGGAAGCAAAGCAAGAAAATTCTTTGATTGACTATAGCTTAGGTGTTTGCACTGTTGAGGAAAGTCTAGTTGGCTGTTTGTGATTGGTTTTCTTTTCACCTTGAAGCACTTACAGGAATCGACTCTGGCTGAGGTTTTGATTTGCTTACATAGGTGACCAAGGCATTAGAGCCCCCTCAGTCTAATGCCTCTTTGTTTGCTTATTTTAACACAGATATAATGGAAAACCAGTGAAGGATATTCTGGAGAAGAATAGAATTGTATACAGTAAAATGATGCCTCATTATTTTTTCCCCTTCATCAAACTCTCATTGCTCTCTTTATTTCTACATTGCTTCCAGGTTAACCAACTTCAAACGCAGTTTCCATTTCACTTTATTTGGAGTTATAATTGCAATCACTGCTCTCCATGGAGAGAGCTTGCTGTGTGCATTTCATACACATTATCACATTTTCCCTTTATTGTCAATAAAACTATGGTGATGGAGAGATTCATTTTCTCACTTTAAAGATAAGGAAACTCAGGGCTGGAGAAGTTAAAGCTTGCCATACATACCTGGCTTTGCCTGACCCCAAAGCACAGTATGGGATATTGTTTATTCTCTTTTACAAACCTCACTGTGTCCCTCTTGACATCTCAGTAACATTTGAATACATAAATGTCTCTTTAAAACCTATCTGACTCTGTTCATATATCCACACTGAGCTCTTTTCATTTCCATCAAAAGAACTTTCTTTGATCTTTTTTCTTTACTCACTTAACTCAATCTTGATCCCTTGCCACATATGCAATATTTATTCTATCATCTTGGATAATAATATACTAGAAAGACCAATGGTCAGCAGAAAGCTCAGTTTCAATCCTGTCTCTTCCACTAATTGAGCCTCACTGAGCCTCACAAAGTTATCTTTAAAATCAGAATGGTAATCTCAATGTTACCTGCCCCCAAGAAATTAAGTGCAGAATCCCTACATAGAGATTTTCTTTTAACTCTAAAGGATATCTTGTTTTAGATTCTTGAAGGAACTAAGTATTATTTTATATTTTTATATTTTGTTTTAGGCTCTTTAAAGAAGTAAGTATTGTTTTATAGGTGTATGTTTTGTTTTAGACTCTTCCCTCAGCCAGTAATGGTTTTCCCCTACCCTACTTCTGTCCAAACACTACCATGTCCAAAGAGATCCCGTGAACATCAACACTTTTCTCATTGAACATAACTGCTCTTTTTCTTGCATGTCCTCTTGTGTCTGTACCGAATTCGGGAAAAATTAATATGTTTCCTCATATTTTCTGCATTTAAATCATATGTGGCTATCACTGATGCAAAATCTATAGCAAGCAAAATCATATTTTCCGCTCTCTGCATCCTCACCAGGCTTGTAGTGGTGCTGCCAGAAAATCGAAGCCTAGTGGATTGGAAAACAGGCCCCGGAAATGGGCAGGTCTGAGTGGAAATCCTGGCTCTACTTCTATTTAGCTGGGTAATTTTGGGTAGAAGCCATGAACTCCCTCAGCCTCAGTTTCCTTATCTTTCAAATAGGATTATTATTATATCTTTCTTCCTAAGTTGCTGTGAAATTTAAGAGCAATGAAAGCCTGGGTAATATTTTGGTATTTTTTTTTCCTATTAACTATTACTGTGATCATCCTTCTTGTTATAAATATTATAGTGCCTATTTTTGTGTACCTCATTATCACTAGTTTCCTGGAAGCTCAGTGAATATGTGTTTGCTAAATAATTAAACATATCTCTATCCCTTAGGATATGCAATATATCCACTTTAAGCAATTGAACTGATCAGATTATCTATAATAGCTATTTTCAATCAGCCTAAGGTAAATAGTAGCCAGGTTGCCTGAAGCCTTAGATAAAAGAAGTTGCATTATGTTTTGTCAGCTGACAATGCCTTTTCCCATGGACTAAAAGCAGTGTAATTTATTTTTAATGATTTTTATCAGTTTTTAGCACTATATTTTTGTGTATTTAATCATTTAGAAGTCATTACTAGATATATCAAGTCTTATTTGTTATGGAATGTAGAAATAGACCAGCTGAAGAAGTGGAGCTAAAGATTGCATGACTGATTGATTTGTTAGAGATGAATGCTGGCTGTATGGAAGGACAAGTATCTTTTTGTTAAACTGTGATAGCAGAGTATGAAATTGCTCCCACATAATTATGTAAAGAATGCATCTGCAAATGATTTAGGTTGCCATCCTTAACTGTTGAAATTTTTAAACTAGATATCAACTGTTTTATAATACCATGGTAAATTCATCACACACTTTACACTATAAAATTTTGAATTCTCTTACTCTAAGTTAATAATATAGAAAATTTGGGGATTAAATAGACAAGAAAGACTTTGGAAAACACTTCAGAATAAAACCTATATTCTTTTGGAATGATACCATTAAGGATTTAATCATGTCAGTTCTTATTTACATTTATGGAATTAAACTGATTGCTGGATTTGAGAATGGAGGGTTTTTAAAGAATGCTGTGAATACAATTTGGCTTCTAGCTATTTTGTAATTGAAGAGTTCAGTTCATTAAGTAGATTTGTCTTTAGAGCTAGTGTGACAGAGCCTAACATCACTTTAGAATTTCTTAGAACACTGAGGTCAAATAGCCAAGAAGCTCTTTGAAACTTTTTATTTTTTAAGTCTTCAAATTTATGCAAGAGACATAAATGGAGAGAGTAAGACCAATTTAACAAGAAGCTTCATTCTCTCTTTTCTTCACCTTTTCTCTGTCTCTGCCTCTCTCTTTCCTGTTTCTCTTCCTTCCATCTTTCCTACAACTCTAGGACACTGATAGACACATGAAACAGAAACAGATACTCTAGATTTAACAACTCTGTCTCACAAGCAGGAGCCCGATGGGAGTATAATAGATTTACCCTGATTTTAGTGCACTGTTCATTCAACCCTCAGCCTGGATTGAAGGCACGTGTAAACGCCATTTCTTGAGAATGGATTCTGGGGTCAGACTGCCTGCTTCCAAAACTAATTGTTCTGATCTATAGCTGTGTGGCACTGGAGAAGTTGTTTTACCTCTCCTCTCCATTTCCTAGTCTGCATAGTGAAGATAATATTTATGTCTATGTTAGGAGTTTTTATGAATATTAAATAAGACAGTTCGTATAACCTTTTAAACCTGTGTCCTAAACAAAGCATTTGGTCAATAAACATTCACCATTATTATGACATTCTTATTTGTATTAATAATATATATAAAAAAAACACCAAGAGAGGTGAAAATTTCAGAAGACAAAATATGTGCTAAGAGCAGTCAGATTAAAAAGGTAGCATCTCTAAACTTTAATTTTCTCATCTGGAAAATTGTGAATAATTATAGTGTATACTTCACAGTCATCTTAAGGAATACATGAAATAGTGCATTAATGCATTGAATCCAGTGACTTGCATAGGGTTAACATTTGAAAAATGGTAGCTATTACAGTAATGGCCATGGTAAATAAAATTACATTGAATCAGGGTTAGCAATGGAGGCAAGTTTCAGACGAAAGGCATGTTACATTTGTCATTAAGTCTCACGAAAACATAAAGAAAATTTTGGTACTCGTCTACTTAAAACCCCTAGAGCCCTGTCCCTTGTCATATCTCAGTATTTTCTAAATTTACTATTTAAGTACCACGTTTGTATGCTGGAATATGGTGGACTTCCTGGCTTTGCCTCCTCCAGGGAAATTATGTTCAAGCGATATTTTGGTGCCCGAGTTACATATTTTTCCTTAAATATACACAAAAGTAAATTTGTAACTATCAAAGTTAGAAATCAGATGGTCTATGCATCAAGGAAAATCTTTCTTGATGATATGTTTTCCATTTTTGAGAAACAGTGAAACTAACGCATAACAGTTACTACCATTACTGTTACGAGTCAGATCTCATGAAGTGACATTATGAGAATGAGCGAGACCAGTAACGCTGAATTAAGTTATTTTGGTTTGTTTGTTTACTATGGCTGTTTGTTGGTTCTTAAACCCCTATTTCTCCATAGCCATCAGTCAATCCTGAAAAACTTTTCACTTAATACTTGTGACAAGTCAATCTAAGATCTTAACATTTTATAAACACCTCAGAACTTTAATAAAACTTTACTTATCTCATTTATTGTGCATATATGTATTTTATTATTGTTATGTATAGTTTATGCATATGTGTGTGTGCTTATTTTGTTATCATTTAATTTTAGTTTATTTTGCACAGGCTAATGAAATCAGAATGTCATATGTGTCATATGTCTAAGTGTAGGTCTTAAATCTCCACAGAAAACTGAAGAAAGGGACTAGAGTTAGTATTTCTAAAGACCAATTCCTTACACCAATTTCTTCTGCTTCTTCTTCTTTTTGTTTTTTCTTTTTTAATATCTCTTGAAAATGAATATAAAGTTGGGTCATTTAGCTCAAGTGGTTCGGGTAAATTTTCTCACCTTAACACTTCACTTTGAGATAGAGACTATTAATTGTTACAACTCCTACTAGCCAGAGAGATAAGAAAGATGTACTGAGATAAGTATGGGCATAAAACAGCTCATTAAAGCGCTCTCATCTGCCATTCTGCTCTGAAATTCAGGGCACTTTTATGATACACCTGTGCGCTCCTTAACGTTGCACTACAGGGGTGCTGCAGAGATGACAGCACAGTCCTCTCTGAACTCCCTTTGGGTCAGATTTTCATTTCACACATCATTCAACTCCTCTCTCCAGTGACTCTGAAGAGCCAATAACCTACCTGATTCTGTGTGCATATTAGCACCCATCATTTAAATTCATACTTTGGAGAGGTGGAAATTATAATACAAATTCTCAAAAAGCATACACACTGGGGGCTTTTATGTTGAATGCTCTTAGAATTCACCTCAGAGAGCGATGAATTTTAAAGCCAGAAAACAAATTACTTTCGTTCCTGACCAACCTTACAATTATAATGCTTCCTTGGTTGAGATTTACTTTTCAGGGTCTTAATATGTAATTGACTTGAGTTTACATTAAACAAACAAAAATAATGTTTGTTAGCTGAATGTGACAGCCTATTGGAGAGTGAAGAGAATCCATCTTTAATCTTAAATTGCCCATTGACTAAAAATATCTTCATGCTCTAATAGTCAAAAGTTAATATTTCCAAATTTGGTATTATCTACCTGATACCTCATTAATAATTTAAAGTTAAACATAAAAATTAAAACTAATAATGTTTTAAATCCAGCAGCATAATAGTGAGACCAATTTATGATTTAAAAATAAACTAAATAGTTAACTATTTATCAGAAATTTTTACTCTGTGTTGGACTAATAAACTCAGTGATCACATGTTTGGAGCTACTGTAATACTTTGATCAGCTAGAAAAAGATAAGAAATATAAAGTTAAATTAATATTAGTCATATTTTAAACTTATAATTCATTTGAAATTATATGTGATGGGGAGGAAAAATAATTTTCTCTCTATATTTTGAGAGCCTTGGTTAAGACTCCTCTCTAATAAAAGACAGAACTCTTATAAATGGTAACTTCTTGGTTTTTAGAACTTTGTCTGTTTTTCGTTTTGTTTTTGTTTGTTTGTTTGTTTGGTTTTGTTGTTGTTGTTGTTGTTTAACTAATTAGCCGAATACAATCTTTAAGCCAAAGAAAGCATATTTTGGAGTGGCAGTTCTGTTCCCCTTCAGTGCATAATGTTGAGAGAACACTTCACCTCATTCTCTGAATATATTTTATGTTGTCAGGCACTGTTATCTACTGAGGGGCCATTATTTATTTTTTCCTTGCTAGTAGAACCCTGAGTTTATTCAGGAATTGGGAAACTATGTCTTTCATGGAATCTCTTAGCCCTAGGTAATGAATGTTAATTATATTAAGGAACCAATTCCAGTAAACCCAACTTAATTGTACTAATAGGTTTACACAGGAGAACTTGCTACAAAGGATCGCTTAGATATAAAAGTTTCCAGGATATTTTGGGGGCTGAAGGGGAGATGGTGGGAAATGATAAGAAATTTTTTTTTCCTCTAAAACTGAGACATGAGAATAGAACATATTCCCCCTGACCTTGGATATTGATACTCATTATGTGATACTTAGAGCTGCTATAGTCATACTGTAAACAGGTTGCTGAGCATGTCCTAGAATAATCCACATCTAGAATATCTTTTTATATGAGATAACAAATTTTCTACTGTTGAAGTAATTTATAGTAAAATTTCTGATAGTCAAAATTGAAAGCATACTAATTAATTGACTATAACTTCAAGATTTTGGATCAGTCACTGTATATGTACTGTCTCTTTACTGTGTCTTCATTAATCAGATTAAGATGAATAAACTAAAGTTTATTTCCATCTATATAAAGTCTGCTGAAGTTTCAGTGGGTTTCCAGGTAAACTCTATTTACTTAGGGATTCATTATTATTCCGTCTTATAGCTCTGCCATCTTGATGGATGGTTTCCAGAGTAATTGAAGGAGGTGACAAGAGAGCTAGCGTTTATATAAAACCTTTTTACTTCCTCACAAGGATTCTGACCTCCACTCACAATTCACTGGCCAGAGCTAGACATATAACCCAGACCAACCACAATAGGCTGGGAAGTGTAGACGAGCTCATGAATATTCAGTGAGTTTTAAAATTACCTGTTACAGTGAACTCTGTCTAGACTTAGAGATGTTAGATTGTAGGATTAGGGAATTTATTTTTTTTACAAAGTAAGAATAAAACGGACACTCCTGGTTCCCTCTATTTTTTTCAATCATTTGGAGGAAAAATTTAGGCTATTTAATTTTAATTACAAAGAAAAAGTTTTATAAGAATTAGAATAGGGCACAGGCAAACTGTAGAAAACTACACGTGTGTATAGCAAGTTTCATAGTGGTAGCATCGATGTAAAAATGTCTAAACCTGTAAAAAAATTTTATAAGATTTTATTTGAGCCAAACTGACGACAATGTCTGGCAGCGAGATCTCAAATGCTTTCCAGAATGACAATTTTCACAGTTTCTTTTATGTATTTGGAATTAAGGAGAGAACTTAAGAAAGATTACATGAAGGTGGAAAATCAAGGTGGGGATTGGACTACAGGATAGTTAACAAAGATTATGTCGTCTTTTCAGGGTAGTTATGCTTCCCATGGGGCCTGAAAAAGAAGTATTTCAGAGGTGTGTTAACCTAGATGCACAAAAACAATGGACAGGTCTTACTTAAAGAAAAGATAAACCTTTTACTAAGAACTTATGGGCCTGAGGCATAGCTATCCATGTTGACTTGCCCAATTACGGAATTTATAATCAGATCAACCTGTGAGGTTACTTTCGATTAGATTTATTACAGTGCCCCTTTTTCATCCACAGCAGGACTGGTTCAGGGCATAGACTCTGTAGTTCAATGACCTGTGTTTGTGTACCAGCTTGCTTACACACTAATCGTGTAATTTAGGGAAAGATTTTAAAGTATTTGAGCTTGGACTACTCATCTGCAAAGTGGAAATACTATTAAAATCTATTCTATAAAGTATTAAAGAAATGTATTTGACTCAGAAAAATATACAATATATGATAAACATTACTTTTATATGATATTATAAGCATGGTGTTAAATTAACCTCAAGAAACCAATATGGCATATAGCCATATCAGTTGTGTTGTCCAACACCATCAGTAATTCTCTAGTCATCAGACACTGGCTGGGTGACCCATCAATGTAACTAAATTCTGACACTATCAACCTAAAAATAGTGTTATATCCCATAGGCCAAGAGCCCATAGGACACTGATCCCACTTCAGACACCAACTGCAAGTCCAGGTTGTTAACCTGAGTTTCTAACAAACTGCTATAAATCAGAGGTTCCCACAAACCTCTGACTCGTGAATTTCATTTTTTTAATTTCTTATTTATTTATTTATTTATTTTTTGCTCTGGCTCATAGAACTCAGAGAAACATTTATTTACATTTACCTTTTTTTCTCCCCATAAGAGATATGATAAAGGATACAGAACAGTCCGATGAAGAGGTATATAGGGTGCTGTCTGGAAGGATCCTGAGCACAGGAGATTCTGTCCTGTTTTACAAAACTTTAATCTCCAGCCCATCCCTTGTGGGTGGGGCTAAAAGTTTCAGCTCTCTAATCACTTGGTCTTTCTGGAAACCACTCCTATCCTAAAGCCATCTAGTTGCCCTGCCCTAAGTCACTTCATTAGCATAAACTCATGTAATTGAAAGGGGCTCATTATGAAGAACAAAATGTTCCTTTCACTCAAGAAATTCAAGGGCTTTTGGAGCTTTGTGCAAGGAACTTGACAGGAAGATCAAATATATGTTTTTATTATACCATACCAACAACATTTTGTTTTATTTTGTACGTTTGCTGTTCAGTATGTATATATTATGTTGAAATGCAAAATAGGTAGAACTAATAAATGTGTTACTTTACAAGTAAAATAGCCCATTCTTGCTTAAGCAAACTTTTTCCTTCTTGCTGTCCATCTTTGGATTTTACAATCATGTCACAATGTTGTCAGTGGAAAGAGAGTAGCGAAAGGCACTTAAATATATTTATGCTTATATTAGGCAATTATAGCAAATGTAATGCCATACCAATAAAGTGTGGTATATTTTGTCGATAAATAAATTCTGGGATTATAAATTCTTCTACACTGTATTTCTCAATTCTCTGTAGTACAGTAAAAAGAAATATTGCTAGAGAGATTCTGTGATATTGATATTTTAAATACATGTTGGCATAAAGAACATCCCTGTTTTTTAATCATAATTTTGTCAAAATTTGCTACATTTTCTGATTTAAATGTACAGAGAGCAGGAATAGCTTGGATATAAGAGACTCAATCCTTTTATGTCACTAAAGGCCAAATTTTGCCTTTAATAAATTTCATGTGCATAGTGTGTGTGTGTGTGTGTGTGTGTGTGTGTGTGTGTGTGTGTGTGTGTGTGTGGCACGGTTAATTGGAAGAAGAGAGGAAGTGGTGCTTGTTTCCCTTTTAGCAGCTCTCTCTTCATTTACCAAATTGCTATTGAACACTTGTTATGTGCTAAAAACTGGGCTAAGCATTGGCAACAATAGCAAAGAGGGCAAATACATTCTGTGTTTTTCATAAGTGTTAAAGTGTAGTAGCAAAGATAAATATTAAATAAACAAAATCAATAAAGTGTGATCAGTGTTGTAACATGGCAATGTGTTATATGGATATTTATCTGATGATATGACCTAGCTTCTGTGTGGAAAGAGAGTCTTAAGTGAGGAACTGAAATTTAATTGAATGACAAGTAGGAAGTAGGCCCAAAAAAACCAACCATATTTACACTTCAACATGTTTTTTTCTATTCTGAGACCCTGTTTGATACATTTTGTTAGATATATGTGTTCAGGAGTTTTATTTGGGCATGTGGTCAAGGGAGTTTCAAAGAAATGAGTGATCAATACCTGCAAGGATCTTCCATCATCTAAAGTGATTAATTCTTGGATATCTTATGTTTTATTCTCTTAATAGGCATTGGAGTCTAGGATATGTGTTTGTGTGTTAGCTGCATGCCCTAGAGGGAGTTTTTAACCAAGCAGACATTCTTGGTTCAGTTAATCAATACATATCTATTAAAATTTTACATCTGTTAGTACTTTGGTGAGCCAGAAGAAATAGATACCATGGCAGATAAATATCGAGCAAGAATAAATGGACTGGAGGAAAAGCATAGGCTAAAGATTGGTGACTGATTGGTGAAACACAGCATCCACTGTGCATAGTTCAACTGATTTATTAAATTGGAGATGTGGAAGATTATTGAAGGCTATGGTCATAGTAATTATAATCAACAGCTGGAAATTGCTCTAAAACAACAACAACAAAAAAATGTATTCACACCTTTTTTCTGTGTTGGTCTTCATGTCAAGCTCCTTTTGATCCAGTCCTTAAACTTTTGCACAGTGAAAGCCAATATATTTTGATATCAGTTTCAAATCTACTATTAGTTATTATTGCAGCCTTTAGCATGACACTTATAGCATCTTGGCCTTGGGCTCCTTTTCTGTAAATGAGAATGCAATTCACCAGATCTAGCAGATTTATTAGGATTTCTATGAAGTGAAAAGGAATCAACAGAGCTTCTCCCATACACATGCAACTCATTAAAGGCAAAAGTTGGTCTTTGTTGATATAAAAAGGGAATTAACATAGTAAGGTAAGAAATCTCTCTTCTTTGTCTTTCCAGAATCTTTAATATTACACAGAGGTTTAGGGAGACTTAGGGAAGACACTTTGTTAAATATAAACTAGCTGATACAAAATTACTGAAGGTAAAGTAATTAGGATGCTATTAGTTTTAAGAGAGAAAGAAAGAAAGAAAAGAAAAAATTTTAAAAGAGAGAGAGAGAAGGGAGGAAGAGAGAAAAGAAGAAAGGCAGAGCAGGAAAAAAGGAAAAGTTAAGATTACAAATTTAACCCAAGTTATCTTCCATAATAAAAGCCTAAAAGTCAGCTAATCCAAGTAGAGATAAGGATGGATATAGATTTGAGGAGATAGAGGAAAAATGAAGATTTCAGAGTTATGGTATCATGGACAGAAATGAGAAGCTTTGGAAAAGAGAATTATCTTTGACACTTCTATGTTCAATATGTACTAAATCAATATGTTAATATGAATTTAAATTTTAAAAGCAAGTTGATAACATTCTTTTAGAAGAACACTACATATTTTAACTTTGCTTTGAAGAATTTTTACTGATATAAAATATTCATATTTTTCTTTTAAACAGAAAAATTAAGGTCCACTCCCTTTGTAGAATAAACTATAAATTTTAACTATCATTCTTTCCCATACTTTCATATCTAGTGCAACCAAGGATCAATAATTTCGAATGTTTATAATAATGTCCTAAGGCTCAGTAGTATTGACAAACACATTTCTAACCAAAAACTAATAAACTGATCATGATTTAATTAAATTTATGTATTAAGGATGAGTGGAGCTCTTCATTACTGAAAAGGCACTTTCATACACTCAGTAAGTAATATTAAGAAACTACTGTGCATTGGATTTCAAAACAAATCAAATAAAACCTTCTTCATACAAAGTTTACAGCCTGGAGTCAGTTAAAAAAGGATTTGCAATCCACTGTCCTAAGTACTTTATTCGACATGAATGTGTCGGCCTATGACAGCACATTCGATCCTTAGAGTAAATTTGTGGGTTAGATTAAGGAAGAAAGTTTAAGCGAGTTGTACAATTGCTATGAGTAAGAATAGTGTTTAAATCTTAATCTTTTATTCCAAAGTCTGTATTTTTCTTAATTACTTCTAATTATTTGAAAACTATGAATCTATGCATAGAACATTCAGTGCATATATTTTTTAAAGTGTTATGTATACATTCAACTTCCCTATCCATTCTCTCAGCTAAGGTGTGTATATCAAGTCACAGGTGTTCTCCACCAAACCAGCCATCGTACCAGGGTGTCTGTCCCCAGCAGGGTTTCCCCATATCCAGCATCTTTCACAACCCCACAGGCCCTGGTCTGACCCTGAATCACAAATCAAGACTCCTCTCCTCTAGCTCTCATTTCTGGTTTTGTCACCCTCTCATTCATGCAATTGCTGTACCTCTTTCTTAGTGACCTGCTCTGCGAACCAAAGGAGATTTGATTAGATTTGCCCTTTTCAGGTCATAAAATGTTTCATTACACTTTTCTCTAAAGCTAATGATGCCAGGTAGCCCTAGAGGTCCAAAATTAAGGGAACCAAGAGGATGCAATCTGTTAATAATATTTGCAAGTAAAGATTACCTCAAGGTGGTGTGTAGTTGCCAATTCTAGACAGAAAGTTTGCTTAATGTTATACCTTTTCTCCAGGAACTTGTTTTTCTGTACCTTAATAGGGATATTGGATGTTTTGCTATATTGTAAATATAGTGGTAATCATGGAAACATTTCAGCCTCAAAGTAACACACCTGAGCCAGTCATTCGCTTGATTGAGACTATCATAACTGTGTAGATAGCCAGGATAAAACTTTCATGCATTGCTGCTAAAAGCTGTTCCAAGATGTCATAAAAAGTATTCTGTACAGAGAAAGCAGTTTTGCAAAAATTTCATGCTGGTAGGGTGTAGCTTTTCACCACTCTTGCCTTGTCAGCTATCAGTTCCTTTTCCAACTGAATATAAATCATTGTATTTCTTTCTCACCTTTGTCTACTCCTGTTTCTTGCCACTGTTCTCATTAAGTATATTTTACTGTGCAGTTGGGCAATTTACTGCTTAGCAACCATAAAATTATTTTTGAGGGGAATCCATATTAAAAGAGCAACTTTCAATAATATTGTAGTACATGTCCCTAGAAAATTAATTTTAGCAGAAAAGGATGTTCAGCTAATACTGATATGCTAAAGAGTACTAGCATACATGTTGGTATATCTAATAGTAATAAAATTATAAATTAGTCTTTATAATCTTCAGTTTATTCATTTTTTCTAAAAAAGCATACTATTTGTCTATTTTTTTGACTCTCTATCTGAACTAATAATTATTAAGTTGAGAATTATTTTTTTAAAGTATTATAGTTTCTATTATGGAAAATTTTTGCAGTACATTCATGTTTTTATATACAAGAGAAGTGTAAATTTTCTTACAATGACATCAAATCATTCCTTTTTATTTATTTATTTTATTTATTTTTTATTTTTTTTTTATTGCAAGTCCCTTGTCAGCTTACAATCCCATATTTTTAAAATTTTTTATGCCTATAGCACCTGGTCTTCCTAGGTGGTCTCCCATCCAAGTACTAACTAGGCCCGACCCTGCTTAGCTTCCGAGATCAGATGGGATTGGGCTTGTTCAGAGTGGCATGACCACAGGCCACAGATTTCTGTACATGAAATTTTATAATTACTCAGGTTGATAGCATGGCTAAGTGTGCTTGTGGGGAGGGTATAGTGACAATTGTGTATATAGAAAGACATACTAGGAAGCTATAAAATGTCATATGCAAAGGGGAAAGTAACATGAACATGGGGAAAAATAAAAACAAGGCACACATTGATCTTAGTCTGCTCCCAGTACTTCTTTTTTCTAAGAACTCCATTGTCCCTCCCTAATCTCATCATTGCAGCAGGAGCAACCTATTACAATGTGATCTTTCTTTTCCTGGCCAGAGTTGATTGATTTTTCAGGAAGACATATGATTCAAAATTGACTGAAATTGAAAATACCGTGGTCACCAATACCCTTAAGTCCCCCTAAATGGCTGATTCAATGGTTAGGAACCAAGCGCAAGCTGAGCCTGTGAGACACGTCAGCAAGATTTCTGCTCTTTGGCCCAAGAGAACCAGAGCAGTAACTGCTTGGGTACCTGAATCATAAGATGTAAAATAAGGGAGCCATCCATGGCCATGTGTCTTCTTTCATAAATTAAAATGAAGGAAGATGCTCTATAGATGCAGGGGGCTGAATAAGGAGATGTTGGGAAAGGAACAGAAGGATGTGGAGAAAAAGCCCTAATGTTGTTTGAATCCTTGGAGTCATTGGCTTCTGAATCCAAGAATCTCAGACATTTCTCCTTTTTGAGTAAGCTAGTTTTATTTGAGTAGCTGTCACTTTGACCAAACAAACATTGACTATGAATACAATACTGAGGAGTTGGCTATGTCAGAAGCTTAGCAAAGTGGACTGGCTATTGCAGCCTCACAAATGTGTTGTTCAGATCATGGTCCGATAGGTGGAAACACAGCAGTCATCGTGGAATTTGAAATTCATCAAAGGATTTAACCCAAATTGTGTGGCACCACTCTTTTGGTTCCACTGCCTTCTCATCCACGTCTCTGGACCATGATCAGCTCTCTAAAAACTGTAAAAGAGCCTCCATGGAAGAAGCATAAAATGGGTCTCAGATGACATCAGATGCTCATAGCATTTAAAAAACAAAAAGGCCAATAAGACAGAAGGTAGACGGAATAATACCAGGTCGAGATGGTTGACTTTTCACACTTGCCCAGAGCTGGCTACTGTATTATCTTTTTCAGCTAAGTCTCTTTCTGCAGCCTTCACTCTGTTCCTCCTCTCGCTCCTGACTCAAGCCTGGTTATCACAATACTTAATATTCTTTCCTACCACATATATTGGAATTGGGAAAACAGAAAAAAAAATATAATGAGTAAGGATCTGGGATTTTCTGAAGCTACGAATGCCAGTTTTTGAGGTCTATGAACTTTAGATACAACCTTAAGGTAGACAAGTGTACATACAAGTCCTCACTTTAATTCTGTCTATATTAGGAATAGAATGGGCTTATTGTAGTTGGCTCACTAAAACTCTGAGTATGATCTTTTCAATGATAATATTTGGTATAATTTACTGCAATATATATGAGTATATGTATATGTATGCATGTATGATTGTTTTATTACCAGTTTTATGGACTTGTTTATTTATTTACAATGTCTGAGAACTATTAACTTTAGATAAAAATATTCTGAACAACTCTTAATTTCGGTCTTTCCCTTTTTTTTTTCCTCTCATTATTCTGAGTTGGTAGGGTTTATTCCTGGGTAATAATAGATGTTTTTTGCACCCTACTAGTAATCATCTTAGGGCAAAAGCCCTTTCTATATATTAGTTTGTTGTTTTTCTTCAAGCAATTATTTTCTAGAATTCCAGACAAACTGGTCCAATTCCAGGACTCGTAAGCCAAGATCAAGGAGACTGAATAATAAAGGTTATTGTAATGTCCTGAAATTCATGATATAATTTGTGCTTTACTCATGAACTTTTGTTTAATTGTGAACCACTTTGTCTGAAGTTCAGAATGAGATGGTTGGATGAATAATAAAGACTAATTGGTAGGTTCCAATGCAAAATTCAATGCTGGAACAAATTAGAAATATCAAAAGTGAAGAATAAGACATAGGAGAAGTTACTAATGTTGAAATATCAGAGGAGGATTGGTGAGTAGGGAATATTGACTATAGATATGGAAGACAAGATGAGTTGGCTGTCCATCATGTAGGTCATAGGGGCTACAGCAGAAAGGGGTTCTGCTGTAGACAGCAGGATGCTTATGGCATGAGCATTGTTGTGTTCCGGCATATTGAAAAGATGGATACAGTGTTGTGACCAAAAAAACCTAAGGCGGACATATTTGTATTCTTCAGAACATATCCTGCTTGAGAAGGCAAGAATGGGTTAAGTGGGAAGAATTAACTGTATCTTAAATCTACTGCCTCCTGGACACAGTGTAATTAGCTCCCACTGGCACATTGGGGCGACATGCCAGATGCTAGTATTGGCTGGGTTGGGTTAGGCAAATCTATCCACTTCTTACCAACTGCACTACTAATGCTCTGGTTGTTGGCCGAGATTATTGCAATAACCACCTAATAAGTCCCCCTGCTGCTACTCTTGCCCCTTTATAGTCTACTTGCCACATGTCAGCCCAAAAGATCTCTTCAATTTGTTAAGCTACATTACATCGCTTCTCTGCTCATTGACCTCAGATAGTTCTCACTCAGTACAAGCCAAAGCTTTCATTGCTTATAAGGTACTATATGTTCTGCTTCCCTTACTATTTCTTACTATGCCTTACTGTTCCAACCTTAAATCCTGCTCTCTGTTTCTGAGTCCATTTTTCTTCAGCAACAGGTGACTCTGCGCTGTTTTTCCAACATATAAGGTATACATCGTTCTCAGGGCCTTTGCACTTGCAGCTCCCTCTCCCAGCATGCTCTTCCCTAAATAGGCATATGCATGTAACACACCTCCTCAGGACTCAGGTTAAGTGTCACTTTCTCAGAGAGGCCTTTTGGGCTCTGTTCTCTAACACTAAAGCTCTCCCGGGAACTCGAACTCCATCTCTCCAACTAAAATTTTCTGCTTAGCAGTTATCAACTTCAAATGTCTATATGTGTGTGTATGTGTGTATTTATATTGTTTAATCTTCTATCTCCTGACACTTGAGCCCAAGTTTGTTTGTTTATTCATTAATTTATCCAACTACCTAAAAGCACCTGACATATTTAATACCCAGAGATGCCAGCAATATATATATATGTGTATGTGTATTTACCACTTATGTTTAATAAGCAAGAATATAAAAATTATTTTAAAAAGTGAAAAGGAGAGAAATAAGGAGAGACAAAGAGAGAGCAAGAGAGAGATAAGTGTCAACCTTAATAGGTACAAAAAGACAAGGAAATTTTAAAAGAAATCTCAGAGAATGACTAAGAATGAGCCAGTGACTTAAGAGCTGTAGAATCATCGGTTACCTTTAAGAGGAGATTTTTAATTTGTGAGGTAGATGAGAGCAACACATGGAAGGTTTTAAAAGTTAAATAGACATGGGGAAGAAAACTTGGGCTTTTTGAAGAAATATGTGATTCCAAGTCTGGGGCAGGAAGTGTAACTGGAACATTCTATCATGCCAGAAATTAAGCATGTTACCAAAAAGTACTTGAGGGTCACTTTAAAGAGGATGCATTGTCCAAAGATGAGACAAATTAAACATTAAAAAGTACAATAAATGCTATGGAGTGAAATATATTAAATATTATATACATGAATTCATAGTGAAAGCAAAATGAACAAAGAAAACAAACTGGTCATCATTGGGAGATACAAGGGAACAAGTTCATTATTTTGAGACCAGCAAATTAAGAATCAGGCATTTGCAATGCCTTTAAGATACTGACTTTAAAACTAATACACCAGATATGAGATGAAGGAAACTTCCTTTTTAGAAGTTTTCATCTGATAAATAAAGAAGACATTATAGAATTTGGACTTGTCATTTGAAACTTTTATTTCAACTAGTGAATCTAGATACTGATCATCAACAAATATTTACATAAAAAGAGAGACAATCAGACATTATGTTTCCTGATGGAATTTGTTTCCAAAAGACACAAAACTGAATCTGATCAAGCTCCCATAGACAACTACCAATTTACAGCGGAACATTAATTTGCACCATGAGAATGTAATCAACAAAATGCAGACTGTGGGAAATTTATGGGACAAACAACCCAGTATCTTCAACCAATCAATCACCAGGATAAATAAACTGGGCAGAATGTGGAAAAGAGAGTTAAAGAAACATCAATCAATTACATCATGTGGATATTATGTGGACTCTGATTCAAATAAATAAAAGCAAATAAACACAATGAGACAATGGAAATTCAAACACTAAGTAGATATTTGATGTTATTAAGAAATTATTAATTTATCTTAGGTGTGATAAAAATAAATGAGCACTATTGTCTTTTGAAATATTTGTGGTTGAAATTATATGATGTCTGATTTTTTTCACAATTTGTTTTCTATTTTTTCTCAAAATTTATCTCTAATAATTAATCCTTTGTGCTAAGCTCATGTTTGACAGGATCAGGATTGCATATAAGTTGTTTACTAAGGAAACACTTCAGGAGAAACCAACAAGGCTGTGGAAGCAGAAAGGGGATGGGGAAGAAGCAATAATAGTGAAAGAGAAAAACTCTTACAAATAAAAAAAAAATGTAATTTAATATTTAATAATATTTACATGTTTTTTTCAGTCTCCAACTAGATTATAATCCACTGAAATTACTGAAGAAGTCATTTAATCAGTAGCCCTAAAACTACACAGCCCACAATTAATCTTCCTTCTTCACTTCTACACTGAAACAGATTTTATAACTCAAGAATATTCAAAACTCCTTAAGTGGACATTCATGATCATCTGGAATCAGGGGTCAGCTTTACCTTCTATCTTTATCTCCCAACATTTTCCTATCCAAACTATATTTTTCAGTCAAATAAATCTATACAGTTGGCCTGGTTCTCTTTATTTTCTTCTTCAAAAAAATTAAATAAAAAAAATTTTAAGATACTTTGGGAAGTAAAAATTTCCCTGTTGCTATGCCTTTCAGATGCCAACTGACAGCCTGAGTCTCTGACTACTATCTAGTGAGATACTTTTTTCATTGTTCAAAATTTTATCAAGTTGTTGGGTGTAGTGAAATAAAATTGTAAAATTAAGTGAGCCCCTATTATGCACAAAATATTCAGCCTCATGTGGGCCTTCTCAAATGTTCAGCAATTATTTATTTCTATTGAATTTCTCCCACAGTGCCAATTTTTTGTCACTTTCCTCCCATACCACATATGCCGCCTGTGATACCTTTAACTCTAGGGACATTCATTCCTTTCCAAGAGGAACACGGCAGTTCAGAGATTGATGTCCTCTAATTTCCCTCAAAATTCCTCTCAAATAGTTAACGCCTTATGCTTAGCCTGTATTTATGGAAGCAGAGCCTGAGGTGAGGATTATGTGCAAATAATTTGCTAAGGAGTCACTCTCAGGAGAGACCCATGAGGGCATAGAATTAAAAGAGTGAAGGGGAAGAAGACAAATGACAAATGACAAATCTCAGCCTCAGCCAGATTTTTCAGAGAAGCACAGAAGTATTGACTGTGCATTGAAGAGTATTTCAATTGGAGATCTGAGGAAGACCCAAGGAGTCTGAAAATAGAAAATCTGTATGAATCCAGAGAGTGAAACAGTCAGCTCTATGGCCACAGGGACAAAGTGGTAAAGAGTCACACCTCAGAAGTCACTGGGCTGGGTTTTAAACTTTGAACAAATATTAGGAATGATTGATAATAGATGTTTCAATTGATAGATGTTCTGAAACACAGGATCTATTTTTAAGGACTCACAAAGTCAGTAATAAATATAGGTAATAATAAATATGTGCTTGATCAAATAGATAGTGGTTATGAAAGAGATACTAGGGGTCCAGTCAAAGAGATGGGGCCTGTCTTAGATTTTTTCTACAAGTAGCAAATTCTGAGATGCTGGTTACATGCAATGAGGAACACTTTGGGGAACAGTACCTGTAAGTGCCAAGAGAAGCAGAATTTGAATCTGCAGAAATACTAGGGAGGTGACAGGATCACGCAGACGCAAACTCAAAGCACAAATTGAGAGGGAGGTTGAAACCAAGAGCAAGAAAAATTTCTGATTATTGAAAGCAAAGTATTAAGTGAAAGTAGAGGCAACATGAAGGTTCATTTGATGATATATACTATATTATTTCATTAATCCTTACAACAACCCTATAAAAATGGTTAATATCATCCTTATTTTAGGGACAAAAAAAAACCTTACATGAAGTTTTAGTAAAGTGTCCAAGTTAACACATCTTTGAAGTGGAATGATTGTGACTAAATTCTAGATCTGTCTGACTCTAGAACTTGAGTTCTTAACTTCAGTGCTGAAATTGTAGCCTTAAGCTTTTGGGACTATGAGAGAATCATCATCAAGTGCTTGACCATTAAGGTCATTATTGATAAGTTCAGTCAATGGAATATATCCAGTATGAAGACAAAAAATTCATGATATACTCTAGTTAAAATACTTCCCCAAACCTGAAACACTGTCAGTGGAAATCCAGGAACAGAACAACATTTCTAAAAAGTTTTTGTTCTATCTGTGCCATAACTCGGCTTCTAGTAAAGCTGGGAGGTACAAAGCTGAGGTATCTGTCACTGTGAACATGCTAGCCATGGGTTCCAAAAAAGGAAAAGCAACATGAGGCATGACATCAGTCAAGCCCATTGGTCTCAAACATGGAAACAAAGAAGTATGGATATAGCAACGTTTTTTGCACCATTGATCATTATTAATGTGTCCTCAAGCATCAGGCCACTTCCATCTTGCCACTGTATTTATGCCACTTTAGGAGCAAAATGGGAATAATTGGCTCAAAATGCCTATAGTCACTTTCTTATCTAAGAATCAAACACTGAGAAGCATGTTGGCAAATTGAATACAACTGAATCCTCTTTATAATAAATAAAATGCAAAATATCTAAAGAATATTCTTGTATTGAACTTTTTTCCCTGTTAACTGCCCTAATTAACTGACTGGAATGAATTTATAAGTATCACTTTATTTAGCTTTTTGAAATGCAGGCTGTTTCCTTTAATGAAAAATCTGCATTTTATTGTAGGCTGGAATATAAGATTTCAGTTTTGTTATTCACAATGGAAATAGATTTATTTTAGGGTAAGCATACAAATACAAATCCTAGTAAATTTTGGATCTAGAATAAATGACAGGAATCCCACTGATATACCAAAAAAAAAACTGTGAAAGAAAATTGTTACTAATGTAATCAAGGCAATAGAATAAAACTCATGAAGGTGACACATCAGTGCAAGTACTTAAAGAAAACAAGCTAAGTGGAAAGAGCTTGTTCTGAATAAAAATAACATTTTAGATTTTGAGTAAATATTATTCTGGTAAGAAGATATAAAGCTTATAAATGTGTAGTTGTGGAGTAAGTTAAAAAAAAGTTCAAATTGTTTTCATCTGAATTTTTATTTAAATGGAGAAGTAAAAATCTCTACAAGGAAACTTGAAATGCTTGGCATATGGATTTACACCTAATAAAGGCTCCAGTAATTCTTATTATGCAACATGAATACAGGAAGAGTGTGAGCTTGGCAACAGATAAGCATGAATTAAAATTCCAATTGGAAAGTTATTAGACCTCAGATGGCTTATTTAACTTCTTGTCCCTCAGCTTCTGCACTTATATTAGAGAATCTACTTTAGAGAATGAGATGAGAAATCTAATAAAAAATAATCTGAAATTATACTCTACACAACAGGACCACATTAACCTATTTCATCAAAGAAATAATTCTGATACTGAAATTCTCATTTCTAAAACAACTAAGGGTCATTACAGTATTGGCAGACTAATTAAGAAGTTTGTTGAAGATGATAGCAGAGTTGGTATTTTTTCAATATGGAAAGACAACCTCAGAAGAGGCATGGCTAGTAGAAGGTTAGGAAGAAGCTGGTCTCTGATGTGCCCAGGAGACTTATAGAAATAGTTAAAGAAAAAAATTGCCTTCTGGAATTATTCAGCTTATTTTATGTGCCCTGAAATGCATCCAATATTTCAATGTTTAATTTTAAATATAAAATTGTATCCAATTTATCCTTTTTAAAGTTATACACATTCAAATAATGGCATAAAGAACTGGATGACTGAATAACTGAGTGAGTGAATAACTTCATAATTGAACTTGGAAAGTGAACTTAAACAATATTATTAGTTATAAAATTCTTAGTCCTTTACTGACACCATTCTAACTTCTGACTTGCAGTCTGATATTATGTATTCTGATAAAAGCATAGGAATCTACTTAAGAAAAAATAAAAATGAGGAAGAATCGACAGGGTAAATCAATTTGAATGACACCACATACATTAAGGTGACACCAATCTTTATTAAGTAGATTTCAGACTTCTTGATATTTTTATGATGATAATTTTTTTTTTTTAGTCAACCAATCATAGACTTCCAGGCAGTCCTGTGCTGCACTCCCGTTTTATATATCAAACATGTGCCATAGCATAATAATATAATTTCTCCACACCCACATTAGCAAAAATCAATACATTATATTATTAAAGACATACTTCTCTCCAGTTCCATATGACATTTTTCAAAGATAGAAATTCCACTGAAGAATTAAGAGGCTGATGAGCATTGTCTAATATTCATTTAAGAACTATGATATCTGTCTCAATATTCCAGGTTTGAGAATATCTTAAGTAGTATAATGAAGAATTATCTTATATATTATGCTTACATAAAAGTTTCTTGTAGTTTTTTTAATAAAAAAGATTGGGCATTTATAACAAAAACAATTTGTGTAAGCACCTTGAAGACAGAGGATTTTAGCTATGTTTCTGTACACATGGTGTATGAGGAGAAAAAAACTTGAATATATTTTATTATATTAAATTAAATATATTTTATTATAAAAATATCATCAGTGGAGGTATAAAAGGTAAATAAAAGTTTGGATTCAAATATAATTGAGAAATTTTCAAGAACACTTCTATTTCATACTAAGAAAAAAATAGAGAAAAGAAAACAACCTAAAGTAGCTTTTAGAGAACAGCATGGGACTTCCAGAACAGCAAACTGAAAAACTGACAAATTCTCTGGCCGAAGGCAATGATAAAAACAGGGAAAATTGCAAAACTAGCCATTTAAGGACTCTTGAAATTGGCCAAATGCATACAATAAATGAGAAACATGAATTCAAGAAAATAGATTGAGCCTCAGTAAAAACAGTAAGGCTGTGGGATTTTAGCCTGGGGTTACTCAATTTTTACCCATCCTAGGCACCCAGCCAGAAGTCCTACCTGGGAGTGCAAGGCATGGCATGAAGATCAGCAGGCTCCCAGCTAGGAAGGCTGCATGCCCAGTGTTGTGTACACACTTAGGAGAGATTGGAGGGGACCTGATGAATTTTAGGCCTTAAGAAAATAAAACCTGAGACAGAATTTTAAATGCTAAACTTTAACACATTTTTCAGACTACACAGATCTTTTGATAAAATGTGAACACCCTACTGGTTTAAGGTGTTTGCATACAACCTCAACACCAGCACTGGGTCATGACTAAGCTATGCTGACCCAGAAACTACACCAAAGAAGCCAACCTTAGAAATAAAAATGAAGAAAAAATTAATAACAAAGCAAACACAAAAACAAGTTACTGAGCTAAGGCATTAGTCACTACGCAGGCCACAAATTAGTCCAAGCTAGTCGCTAAACAGTAAACTAATAAGCTAACGAACAAAAATATAGAAACAGATATCAACCCTGGTGGAAGGGATTAGAATCTAGAATTGTTGCAATACATTATTGAAAAAGTCCAGTTTTCAACAACAACAACAAAGAAAAAAACTGAGATATGTAAATAAATAAGAATTTTAGTTCCATTAAGAAATTACCTTGAAAGACATAGCAAATAATTCATCAAAAGAATTTAAATGACATACTAGATAATTAGCAATTTAATACCAAGAAAGGCAGTAAAGGGGGAAACCAGACAGAGTGAAAGAGAGAGAGAGAGAGAGAGAGAGAGAGAGAGAGAGAGAGAGAGAGAGAGAGAGAAAGTGTGAAACATACAGGAAACAAATATGGCAAAATGGCAGACATAAATCCAGACATGTTAACAGTGTCATTAAGCACTCAAGGATTAACAACTCCAATCAAAAGGGAGAAATGTCAGACTGAATAAAAACAAAAACAAGATTCAAATATATGCTGCCTTTAAGAGATACTTTTTAGATTGAAAGAGAAATCAAAAGTACAAGGAAAGAGATTCACTATTCAAATAGTAATTATGAGAAAGCTGGAGTGACAATATTGATATGTGGCAAAAGACACACTAAGAAAAAATTGTTTCTAGATACAAGATAAATATTTTTTAATGATAGAAGTTCAATTCACTTGGGAGATATAACAATTATAAAGCTATCCACACCTAACAAAAGATTTAAAAAATATATAAAGTGGATTTATTTAATTAAAGGGAGAAATAGAAAATTTAACAAAAATATTTGGAGAAGGCACTGCCCTAACATAGCTAGATAAACTAAAATGAAAATGAGCAACACTATTAATTGACGAGACATAAGATTATAAAAGACACTATCAATGAAGATGACTAAACTGACATTTATAGACTACTCCATCCAATAGCAGCAGAAAAAAATATGTAGAGCATTCTTTTAGAAAGACTACATGCTAGGCCATAAGAATTCTCAATAAACTTAGAGTAATTTAATTCCTACAAAGTATGTTCTTTGGTCACAATGAGATTAAATTAGAAATCAAAAAGAAAAAAAATCTTGAGAAATTCAGAAATATTTCAGTATTAGCCAGGACCATTCTAAATAATCAATGAGTCAAAAAATAAATCAATGGAAATTAGAAAACATTTTGAGTTAAAATGATAATAATATATCAAAATTTATGGCATGTCTCTAAAGCATTACATAGAGGAAAAATTATAACTGAAATGTCGGTGATAGAAAAAAGACACATCTCAAAACTATAACCTATGAGTCCATCTTAAAAAGCTAGAAAATAAAGAGCAAATGAAACCCAAAGCAAGCAGAAGAAGGAAATAATAAGATTAGAAAAGAAGTAAATAATATCAAATATTGAAAAATAATAACAAAGAGTGAATCCTAAAATTTTCATTGAAAAAAAATAGCAAAATTGTTAAATAATTGTAGCTGGCAAGAAAAGAGAGTAGACACAAATTATCAAAACTAGGAATAAAAGGTAAGCTATCGCTATTGATTTTATAGAAATTAAAATGATTATAAGGGAATATTATGAATAACATATTGTCAACAAATTGGACAATGTGGATAAAATAGAAAAATTTCTAAAAAGATACAAATTACTAAACTGAACCAAGAAAAAATTAACTATCTTTTATTATACAAAAGAAATCAAATTAGTGATTAAAATCTCACAAAGATCAGCCTCCCATGGCTACATTTGTGAATCTTATGAATTATATTAAAAGCAAATAATAGCAATGCTTTATGAACTCTTCCAGAAAAAAAAAGAGCTGGAAAAAAAAATTTTTTTCAAAAATAGAAGAGGAGGAAATACTCTTTCTGTGAGTCAAGAATTATTCTAATCCTACCACTAGGGGCGAAAAAAGACAACGATAAGAAAGAAATGAAAATACTAGCCAATAGATCTCAATGTGGATGCAAAAACCATCAACAAAATATTAATAAGTAAATCCAGCAACACAGAAGGAGGAATATACACAATGCCAAAGTGGGATTTATGTCAGGAATGAAAAATGGTATAATTTTCCAAAATCAATTAATATAATGTACCATATTAATAAAGTATCAAAACCACATGATTATAACAATAAATGTAGAAATGCATTCTGAAAAATCTTAGACCCATTTATGATAATTTTTAACAAATTAAGAATAAAAGGGAACTTCCTCAAACTGTTAAGAATATCTGGAAAAGTCCTATAGCTATACCTCCTTCTTGAATTTAAGGGAGAAGTGTTTGGTGTTTCACTATAAGAGTGAAAAACTTTACAAAAAATAAACATTAACTGCTTCTCCCTTAAGATAAGTAAAGGTCAGGAAAAAGGCCAGGACACCTGCTCTCACCACTTCTACTTAATACTACATTGAGATATAGGCTCTGCATTAAGGCAAAAATGAAATAACAGAAAAAAAGAATAAGGAAATAAAAGGTATCTAGATAGGAAAGAAAGAAGTAAGATTGCTTTTATTTGCAGATGACCTGACCTTGTTTATGGAAAATACAAATAAGTCATGAAAAATTACTAAATCTTTAAATAACATGAAGATCATGATTACAAGATTTAGCACCAATATAAATATTACATTTTTATACTCTAGCAATGGGATTTGTAAATAAAATTAGGAAAACTTCCATTCACAAATGCATGAAAATAAATTAAATGCTTATTAGTAATATTGACAAAAGCAGTACAAGCTCATGCACTAAAATTTACAAAACACCACTGCAGGAAAGATCTGAATAAATGGAGAGACATTTCATATTTATAAATTGGAAGATAAATGTTATTAAAATGGCAATTTGTCATGAATTAATCTATAGATTTAATAAAATAACTCTCAAAACCACAGCAGGCTTTTTTGTTTGCAGAAATTGAAAAATTTCTAAAATTTATAGGGAAATGCACAGGACCTAGAGTACTCAAAACTACTTGACAGAGAAGAATAAAGCTGGCACTTACACTTTCCAATTTCAAAACTTGATATAAATCTACAGTAATCAAGACAGCACAGCATTGGCATAAGGATAAGCTTATAGAGAAATTGAATAGAAGAGAGAGCTCAAAATTAAACTTTTTACATTTATGGTCAAAAAGAGCAATGCCATAGCTAGATTTATGGTGCTAATTTTTTTGCTTAGCAACAATTCACCTGGAAAGTATATTTAAAAAACATGGTTAACTAGAACCAGGACAAAAAAAAATTACATAAAATTTGAGTCTTGTGTTATGAGATTTATTTCAAAATTACATTAAAGTAATGCTAATTATGGGGCAATGTCAAAGATAAAAACAGTGGGACATTAATTTTAAAGCAGAAAGAACAGATTTTATTCAGTATCTACTGACCGTAGGGCGAAGTGCTGAGCCCCATTCTGATTTGTTCAGAGGGTCTGGTTGAGGACTGTCGGAAACTTGAATGATCAGGGAAGTGAAAATTTACAAAGAGCTAGAAAGGGGTGAGAGTGATCATGTGAAACCCATCTGGGTTTGCTATCTGCAATTTTCAAAGTTAAGCTCCTACCGTCACACAGAGACTGGGAAACAAGATTCCTATTTTCAGATGTTGGCCATAACAGACAGTAAATTTCTTTCGGCACAAACTTTAAGTTTTCTTAAGCAGGTACTTTAAAAGGGGCTAGAGTCATCTCAGGGGTGCTATTAGATTCCTCCCGGCCTCTGTCTCTCTCTGTCAAGTTTTTCATGTATTTAGCCAAAGCCACCAAAATCTAGTGAGATGAGGATGTATAAATCAGGAGTGTATTAAGACTAGAAAGGTTTTCATTGGATCTTGGTTGTCTAATGGGACCTATAGTTATCAAAGATACTTGTATGTGCCATGTATCATGGCCAAGAAGGGCTTATAAAACAATATATACATTTAACACATTAATTTATGAAACTATTTACAAATGTGGCAGACTCCTAAATATAATTCAGCATTGGTGAAACCATTTCTTTAAAAAATTAAAGAAAATAAAAGAGTTGTTATGTGCATTTCTCTGACAATGTACTCTGCATTTGAAGATTATGGCAAAAGAGTTTTGCAAACTGACCAGAAAGCTTTCTTTATTACCTTATTTATTTGAGGTCATTAACATTATCCACACATTTTCTCAGTGGTCCCTACTTACAAGTAATAAATGCAAATCTTTATTTGTGTCTTGTGCCACTCTATATCTCTAGCAATTAAACAAATTAGAAAAACTAATTTTTGAGAAGTAATCTCTTTTGTAAATCTAAAATATTTATAATCAGAAATATAAATGTAGATATACTTACTGATTGAATAATTTTTAAGTAAATTAACCAGGAATAATTTCCTAAAATAACCTTCCTAAAATTTTATATCACTAACCAAGAAAATTTTACTTAAATTGTATATTTCTCTATTGAATTTTTATTTCAAAATAGGTGACTGAGTTGTGTAGAAATGTTAATTATTTTTGAAGGCCAATATATTTCAAGAATAGTATAAGATCATAAACTGCACTTAACAAGTGTCTCAGATCTGAAGCCTTCAGGAAAATCCCAATGTCTTAGCCGTTATTCATAAACTAAAAGAAAAGTCAAGGAAACAAAAATGATTCTCTCTTTCTTGCTTTTATCATCTTTGATATATAATTTTAGCCAGAGGATTCCCAACCATACAGTTGGTATTGATTTGAACAGGTGATAGGGTAACAACTACATTTAACCAAAAAAATAACTTTGCATTGTGTAGTGAAAAAAATGAGTGGACCAGGTGATTTATATTTTCAGCTTTGGGACAAATCCGTTGATTATATTATATTTTATTGCCATTGTATTGAAAGTGGAAGATTTCTTCCACATGTTGTTTTCTCTTTGGTCATATTAAAAAGACACTGGAATTTTTAAGGAGTCATAATCTTTCAAGAATGTAGAGTGGTTTGTTGGATCATGGTGCCTCTCTCATATTTTGCATGTCAGACACTTTATAATTGAATACTGAATGCCTGTGGTAGTAGTTCAACATCTTGCTAGGTATTATTGGAAAATACTAGCAGAGAGTAAAATTTAATCTGTGTGTATGTGTGTGTGTGCACGCGCATGTGCGCGCATGGACACATGCAGATATGCATGCAGGTATATGTATATTTTCCTCTTTAGCTAAGAATTGAGGAAAAATTTAGTGCTGAATTTTCTGTTGTCCATAATTAAAACAGCAGTTCACAGAGTGTATCTGAACATTTTTTGAAGCAAAGTTGGAGAAGACTCTTCATGCTCTTTAATTCATCAAGCTTGAGGGAGGGATGAATTTCCATTCCCTCACCACCCATCTTTTATGAAGGAAAGGCTCTAGAGATGTTAGCCTGTGTTGCAGTCTTAAGACTGTGCTTTGGGACAAACCATGGGAACCACAGTCGATAGGATAATTTAGTTCTTAAGACCCAAAGCATAGACCAACTAAAACTTGCCAAATAGACTTTTAGCTCCCAAGCCAGCCTGTATTGGCTGTCAGGATCATCATGCAAGTGAAGGATTAGTTCAGTTCAGAACTAGCAGACAAGTATATTTACATGTAGATATATATCCTAGTTTTGATAGTGGAAATTCCCTCCTCTAAATTCCTTCCAATAATTCCAGGATTATCTAACTAAATCTTTAGGCTAACATGCTTCTCTGCCTTCACATGCACTCCCTTGCTTATCTCCTACTTTTGTTCATTCCAGCCACTCAGATAAAACTCTGCCCTCTTATCTTAGTCATCTTAAGCTTTTATAATAAATTACCATAGACTGGGGATTTAAACAGGGAACATTTTATTTTCTCACATTTCTGGAGGCAGGAAGTTCAAGTTCAGAGTGCTGGATGTTGATTTCTTGTGGAGGCCCTCTTTCTGGCTTATGGAAAGCTGTCTTCTCATTGTATCCTTACATGATGGAGAAGGAGGGGGCTATATCTCTACTTCTATTCTTCTAAGAACACTAATTCCATCAAGGGAACCCCACTGTCATGACCTAATTACCTCCCATAGGCTGTATGTCTCCTAATACAATCTCACTGAGAAGTTAGAGATTCAACAGATGGAACTTGAATTGGCACAAACATGTGGTCATTAACACCCCTGAACATGTCACTACTACTTGGGTCAACCAAAGAGACCCATCACTGCTTGTGTTAACCAACAATTGCAACAGTCTTTGCATGTGTACACATGTTTGTGTGCTTGCATACATGCATACGTGTATGTACATGTGCATATTTTGAAGGCCTGTTTTTTTATTGGAAGAAACCCTGATAAATCACTGGCTCTCTTGCTCCAAAGCTTAGGTTTCTTTTTTAATTTTTTTTTAATTTAATGAATTATTGTACCTCTTTTACCATAGGATTCTTAAAGGCTGAGTTAGAAGATAGTGGGATGTGTAGTCATTGCTGCCTATCTCATGTTGCTCAGCTCATTCTCTTTTAGCTAAAGAAATATGCCTTAATCCCTTATGAAAATTAACTTTTATAAATTTAATAGTTTATATTTTATATACCAATAAGATTCAACAGAAATGAAGTTTTAGTTGTTACAAATGATGAAAACATAATCCTCGTTACCTAAATTGATAATATAAGAATATACAATCTATAAACCTATAATTTATAAAATAGATGTAAAACTAATGGTTTAATTTTAAGAATTTATTCTATTTCAAGCATCTTTTTTAAGTCTTTTATGTATCTTTCATTTTAAATCCTTATAATTAATATGTGGGATATTATTATTGCACCCACTTTATTATTTTAAAGAAATTGTGGTATTGTGAAGATAAGCGACTTGATTAAATTTACATGGCTAGTAAGGGAAGGACCCAGAATACCAACCTGGAAAATATGAGTTCAAAAAAAAAAAAAAACTCTTAATCAATATAATACCAGCTTAAGGATAGTTTAAATGATTGGTTGATCAGTCTTAGAGGTTCATTAAATAATAATCTGGCAAATGCAAAGATTTATTCAAGGCAAATAAATTTTTTAATAACATAAACCTCTCTATAACTTAAAAAAATAAAAATTTACATAGTTAATATAAATAAAACATTTATACAAACATATATATAATTTTAATGTATGTTAAAAGTGCATTTAATAAAATTCATTAGTTTTTTAAATAATATATTCAAAATGAGATTAAAGTTATTTTTTAGTAAAATAAAATATATCGTTTATTTCTGCAGTCTCTATTCATTCACAGAGAAACACAGGATATCCTTTTACAAATAAGAATTAGAAAAGAACAGGATCCTATCACCATTACTGTTGGGAAAAGTCATTTTAGCTGTCATAACTATTTTTAAAAATTTCAAATATTAAATTTCCTTCCCTTTATAGTAAAAAATACAAATATTCCAAAATTGCTAACCAAGCTGATTGCAAAACTAGCCTGCAAACCACAACATTTTCCAGAAAGCTACATGGCTAACCAAATTCTCTCCTCTTAATTTGACCAAGAAATAGTTTCTACTGCAACTTGTAACACTCCACTGACACATGTAATACCCTCCAGTTGTTTCTCCAATTATATAAAAAGGTAGACCCCAGACTGAGTGCTGCTCTGAGGTTTAATGTGATATACAGACTCTCTCCTGTGGTGTCAAAGTAATGGAGCCTTTGCTTACAAACTACTTTCCAGTGTGAACTGGTCATTTCCTGTTCTACTGAAACATGATATAATTTTATTTCTGTTCCAGGTTTCACTATTTTCACCACAGCTTTCAAAAGGAATAAATACATATATTTTTAATTAATATAATTTAACAAAAAATAAATCAATGAAAACTATACATAGAGAAATATATAAAAGTAATCAAATCTCTATGTATAATATAAAAAATTTAAGAATTAACTGTCATGATATTGATAAAAATAAAATATTAATGCACAGATAATTAGGATGGCTATATTTGAATAGATAAATTTATCCCCAAATTAATTATTTTATGTAATATTTTATAAGGATTTAGAAGCTTTCACTTTTCTTACATAGTATAGCAGTAAAATTTGTTCCATTAATGTTTTTATTTAATGTATCTATGACATTTTACTGAGCCTCTTTCTTTTATATGCGTTGGAATGTGGGATAAAAGAAAGGAATGTTTTTGGCAATTTCTCAGTTTCTCTTAGATCTATGATATATTTAGATTTGGTTAATATTTCTGTGTTAAAAATAAAAATTTGTATTTTATTAGGAAATCAACTATTTCACTCAGTATTCCCAATGTATTTGGGACTTGAATAAAGTACTCTTATAATTCCACTATAAAACTCTGTATTCATATTTACTTTTATTCTTGTTAATAATTTTTGTGGTTTCTCCACATTTCATAGGTTTCCTAGTTCTTCATTTCTTTTATTGCTTTCTCTTAAATCAGATAAGTGATTCTTATTTTAGTTCTATATCGCTTGATTTCCCATTTTATCAATTTCAGTTTTTTTCTAATTAATCTCTTCTGTAAATTATTTTTGTGATTTTTTTTCTCTTCTTGAGTTAAATATAGCACATTATTTATTTTTATTCTTTCTTAGTAGTGTATGCATTTAAGGTTATGGATTTTTTTTTCTGAGTAGAATTTTGGTTTATTACATAAAGCATTGTTATTACTCTTTAGATCTGTGTTCTGCACTGTTATGTGCAAGCCATGTGTAGCTATTGAAAGTTAATGAACTTGATTAAAATAAAATAAAATTTAAAATTTAGGTTCTTTTTCAGATTGCCACAATGTTTACGCATATACCTACCACTCTTGTTTCAAGAGTATGAATCCATACTGTATTAACTGTTTTATAAATTGATTTTTTTTCTCATCAGTAGTATATAAACTCTCTCATTCAATGTCAAGGAAGTTTAATGAATGGCTGTGTGTCTGGCTTCAGAGTCAGAATACTGAATTCAAATCTTGACCCCTTTATTTAACTGGCTATTTGATCTAGAGAAAGTTGCTTAATATTTCAATATCTGTAAATGGAGATTAGCTAGTAACTTTCTTGTCCAGCTGTTGTGAGGATTAATTGTGAAAATACACATGAGGAACTTTGAATATTGCCAGTTACATAATCATTGACCAATTAAGGTCAACTTTATAATTATTAATCATGAAGGTTTTCCTTAGTTTGTAACAAGTACAGAATATTTTATGTACCCATTAGACATTTTTGATTATTTAATTATGTGTTCATTCTTGAACATTATGCCACTATTTTTCTTAGACACTTGTAGATTTCCTTCATCTCATCCCTCTCTTTCTCTTCCATCATTGTAGTAGTTCCAACACAGTTTGAGAATGTAGAAGTATCTCTAGTCAAAAATGTTGAACTTGCAATGTGATATTTTCTATAAATATTTTTCAATATTCATTCAGCCTTGAGACTTGCAAAAAAATTGACCTATTACTTTAAAAGTAGATTTTTGCCTTTTTGCATCATCACTAAGCACTTTACCTATTATTTATAAATTGCTTTAAATGGTAGCATATGTTACTTTATTCATGTTAAACTATCAGAATGGCTATTTTTACTCTGCTGACTCTATAATTAGATCAGGTCCCAAGAATTAGTAAAATTAGTAAATTTGATTATTTTTTCCATCATGTTTTCAAAGACTAACCTAGTTTGCTTTTTATCCATAGTTGTGTTATTGTCATGTACATGTACAAATGTCTATTTCTGCTCAATTGAATAAATTAACAACAGTATAAATGACATATTCCCCTATGTCAGAGAGAGTTTTGGCACAAAAATCAGTTCCTATGAAAATGATTATTGGTAACATCTTTATGTGCATCTACCAAATAACATGAGTGTGGTTATTTGAAAGATGTGTGAGCATAGCAATTTATAAGTATATTTAAATTACTACTAATAGTCTATTGACTTATAACTGAGTTCCCAAATTGTGGCTTTACTCAAGAGTAAGTAGCACAATATCTGAATAAAATGTCTCATGATGTGACCTTGTAAAATAGAGAACTCCAAAATACAAACCTAGATTCTATAATTTATTAAAGTGGAAGTAATTTAAAACAGTCTGTTTCTTGTTAGTCTTTAAATATGCAAATAAGAAAGACTATTCCATTCATTTGTTTTTATTTATGCCATTTCCAGATGGGAACATAACTATTAATCATAAATTCATTTCCACTTCCAGCCTCTTGACTTTGCATCTTAGCTTTTAAAAAAAAAATTGATGCCTAAATATTACAAATTGAATTTTAACTATTATAATTAACCCAAGCCCAAGATGGTATAAATTTAAAATCTCCAACAATGAAATTATTGTTATCAAGTTATTGCTTTGTGAAGTTTAGTCTTAGGTTTTTAAAGATATTTATATCAAGACATTTGTAATGAGTTTAAATAGTAATACTTCATAGATGGAGAAATAATTATATTGCATATATTCTCACATTTCACCTTGAACTGTAAAAGACTTACTGACCTTTTACATTGTTGAAATGAAGTTGCTCTTTTTTTGTTTAAAGAAACATTTTTATTTATTTTTTATCAAGAAAGAAGTATATAATTTTCACAATTAGAGGAATTTTTCAAATGGGATTCTAATTCTGTTAGAAATAACATCTTGATTTTTATAAACTACTAATATAAATGAGCTTCTTAAATGAAATTAACCTGACCCTATGATTAGAAAGGACATTAGAAGATTGGAGAATATTATGCTACTTATATGCATTTCTTTAATCAAATCCTAAGCCTAATCCAAAGTCATTGAATTGTTCTTACTAATTATGGATATTTATGACTAGTAAAAGAAGTACACATCTGTTAAATTTTATATTCATTTAATCCAAAATTATTGTTTTCTAAACGTCGAATGCTATTTCTTATCTGTATTTTAAAAATACAGAATTTGAAGATTTAGATTGAACACACATACATCTTGGTGCTAGCCTTGTTCACAACCTTATTTACAACCAAACTTTTTGAAAATTGTCTTTATTTGCTATCTTTACCTCTTATATATACTCTTCCACCAGTTTCATCATAGAAACTACAGAGAAATGTTTAAAAAAAAAGAAGTACCCAAAGGCACCAAGAGGTGATAGGTCAAGTAAGATAAAGACTAAGTAATGTCAATGTCAATATTGCTTATGTCAGATAGCTTTGGTAGACTGGGAAGGGGTTGTTTGTGGTGGTTCAGTGAATTATGCTGTTAAGTACTCTACAACAACTCTATTTCCCTAATAAGCTACAACCACTTTCTGCTCTTTTTTATTTAGCATCGAGCACTTTTGAGATCAAAAGTCAGTAATCAACCAAGAAATCAATTTGAGTCATTACCAGTTGTTTGAGCTGGTGCATGTATCCTTCTACAGTAAATGCATTGTTATTGATACATTCAGCCTGATCAGAGGTAATTTTTTATTCTTGGTCTGGTATCCTCAAGGATATTCCAAGGTATTTTCTCTATATATTTGTCAATATAAATTAGCAAAATTTTGCAGTTGTTGAGTTGTTAAGCTTTCTTCTTTTAAATTAGATTTTGAGATTCTACTCTTAATCTCAAGTGGGTATATAACTCTCTCTATATGTCTGGAGGCAACTGGGAAGTAACTTGAGGATTTCTGTCTTCCCAATGCAAGGTGAACTTTCAGGCAAGGTCAGTTAAGCAAGCCAGACTGAGTCTCATCAGCTTAAGATAGGCAGGCTACTTCTGGCCAGCATCACTTAGCTGGGTTTTCAGATTCTCTGAATCATCCAAATACATTTTCAAATATATGTGACTCTTATTCTTATAGCTCTTTTTTTTTTTTTCTGATTATATCTAAAGCTTACCTAAAAGGCCAGATGAGACTGTGATTTCAAATTAGCATATAGCAAATACAACTTTGAATTTGATTTTGGCTATGTCAGCCAAAAATGAGCTGGGCTTCTTTAATACAGGAAATATCACTAGAGATAACTACCTGCATATTTGCTACCTTTATTCTTGGTCATATAAGTAATGACATGCATGTGTTCTTTATGTTGCTGTAGCTATATCCCATAAATTTATGTATTTTTTATTTTGCTTTAGTTTTAAATAATTCTCATTTTCCAAAGTGTATTTTTTATCTTTTATTATCTTTGTACTTTAACTTTTCTTTATACTTAGGATTAGAGTGAATTTCTAGTGAGCACACCAAATTATCTTTTATATCTATGGTATATTTCACTCACATTTAATGCAGTTAATGATATATTTAATTTTAAAGTGTGATCTTATGTTGTGAGTCACACCTATTCCCTCTTGTTTTACTTTCTAACTTTACCTTGTTCATCATTCTGTCTTTCTCTCCACAGTAGCTTAGGATGAAAGCATAGGAGTGAAATTATATAGATGATGTTTAACATGGATCAAATGAATCCATGTTTTTTAGAGATGTGCCTTATAGAGAAGGGGATTTCTACATGAATCAGCCAAAATCTCTGCCATGTAGGAGCTTGAAATCAGTGAAGATAAATAGACATACATAGAGATGTTAGCACAAAGTAAAAAAGTACTGAGATCAGTCTTTCATTTTGGGTGACCTGAAAGCTGAGCAAGTCTATTAAAAACAGATGTCAATGCATTAAACATAGAGTTGTTGAGTATAAGCAGAATATGATATCTGCCTTCAAGAAATGGAGGATGTGGTTGTGTCTAAATATTTTTTTTCTCTCCTTAATTGAAATAAGAATTAACACTGGTACAGATATTTACAGTGCTTTGGAAGAGTGAGAATGGTTTAATGGTTGAAAAGTTACAGATATACCAGAGGAGTAAGTTCTGGAGACCTACCATAAACATAGTGCCTCTAGTTAATGAGAACGTATTGTGTAATTAAAATTTGTTGAGAGTGGATCTCGTGTTGCATGTTTTTATCTAAAAAAAAAAAATGGATGCATGAAAACTTTATAGATGATGTGTATGTTTGTTGCCTGTATTATAAAGATAGTGACACAAGTGTATAATATCTCCAGACTCACCAATTGTATAAACAAATTATATGCAGTTTTTTGCATGCTAAAGGTTTCTCAAAAAAGTTGGAAAATTTTTTTAAAGAAAAAGAAATGGTATTAAAAAAGTTTTAGTCTTTTGAGTTAAAGCATATGATGGGTTCTTTGGATAAATATTTCCACATCTGTAAAGCCCTAGGATAGGCAAACACTTTTTATTATCCAGATTTCCTTGTGAGGTAATACCATAATTAATATAATAGTGTATAGCATATGGGCAAAATACAGTTACATTGTGATTGAGAAGTGTCTTTCAATGTGCAGATCAAGAAAGCCATGGGTAACTTGATACTTTTATATAAAGTTGTCATTGAGGAAGAGGGTGAACAAGGCTCAGCTTTCCCTGCAAAGCAGCACAGTAATATAATGATTTTTTGCCATAGTATTTATTCAGTAAGCCTTAATTAAGACCCTCCTACAATCTAGACACATATGTGACAAGTGCATGAATAAATAAAGGCATTATGACAAAGTGACAATACTGACAGAGGGTCATTTTCTCTTTGTCAAGCCAATGACAAAGAGGCAGCTTGGCTGTCTCTCTAAGTAAAACTTGTTATGTAAACAGGATGTATAACTTCTCTGTAGTTCCTCTACATATATCCCATTTGAAATTAATTGTCCTAACCCAGGACTACCTTCTGAGTCACAGAGATGGTCTTAATATTGCAAAACTTCTATTTTATAGGTAAAAGAGATGAGCAGTACAAGGGAAGATCTTTCCTCTAGAATAGGTAGGGAATTAATCAACTTGTTATTAATAGTAAATCCTAAGGTTGTTCAGAAGGCAAAGAAAAGTCACCTTACTGAAAGAAATTTAATCGAATGCTAGACATAGGAAAGATTAGGGTGGTGATTCTTCTGAAAAACAATCAGTATTTAATTAACAACTTTTAAGTAATAGCTGATATTTTGATTACCTTAGATCTATAGAGTTTAAAAAAATCTTAGTAAGGTCAAGAATACAATGTATACAATAAAAATATAGTTAACAGCACAGCACCACATATATCCAGGTACTAAATAAATATTTCTAGATAAAAACTTGATAGGATCACAACTACTTAATGTGGCCATTTATTATACAAAGAAGTAGAAATGTGGAAAAAAGTAGGTTCATACTGTTTTAATCCATTTTTCCTTGTTCAGGTTCAACTGAAAGCTTTTGAATAATATAGCTAGTAATCAAAACCTGAATACTGGCTTGATTATTCAAACAATTTAGGGCTTTGTCAACACTCTTTGAGAATACTCTGATGTGATCATGAAATGCATTTCAACTTACAAAGTTAAATATAAATAAGATATGTTTACAAGTGTAAAAATACAACAGTATCTCCATCAGGGTGCTGTTTATATGAGTGTGGTTGCTTTGTGAGAATCAGGCTATATGCTTATCTTTTATGTGCATTTTTGTGTGTATACTACACTCCAAAAAAGTTTTGTTAAAAATATTATGGTGCTATCTGTTGTCCATGATTATAAAATATAAAATTGACTTCATGGACAACATAGATATGAAGAATGGTGTATATGTGAAAAAGAAGTTTGATTAGACAACTTTGGAAACTTCATAAATGTTTTAAGTTCACCAGGACTGTTTCCTCATGCTTTCTCACACACCTACAATTGTCTACCTGCTGCTTATATGCGTACTCCTTAGTAAATGATTGAATGAACATTGCATGCATAAGCAGGGGAAACATTTACCTGTTTGTAGTTCTCATTAAATTAAAATGAAGGTCATATAGTGACATAAAATTTTGCAAGTCATATAACCTGAATTTTGACCTGTGTCTAATGTTAAATAGATATATTAGGTTGCTTACAAATTTCATATTTCTGGACTATAATTGAGTCGCCTACAAAGAGGAGGATCATTTATAACTCCTCTACCATAGTTGAATATTCTGTTATAGTCTAAGAAAATCATTGAAAGTGAACGTTTTAATTATTAACCAAAAGAATATTAACATTTTTATGATTTATTTTTGTTAATACACACACAAACACACAACGTATAGTTTTCTAAAGAGTTAAGAAATCAATAAATGAAGCTATTGTGTTGTTTGAAAATTGAGGACACTCCCACCAATGACACTTTTGTGCATATGAAGTGTCTTGGATTACATCGGAATATTAATTTATATGCTGAGTCTATTCTAGGTTAAATTATAAGCTGCTCCATTTCTTTCATGTTTCTGGCTTATAGTAAGAGATTGTTCTTATAAGAAAGCTGAAATACTGTCTATAGTGATGTTTAAGATTCTCTGCTAATTTTACTCTTTCACATTGTTTTTATTCCAAAGATAAATAAATACTAATATAAGTTTGAAACTAGTAATATGAGAGCAACAAAAACACAGAAGGAGAATGGTTGTTATTAGTACATGAATACATTTGAATCCTCTCTGGATTCTTCCATTTGAGATTTAAACTTGGCATGTTTTATAGTATTCTTGAAATGCTTCATATTTTAAATATAGTGATGTTTCTTATTATCCAACTTCACATTTCTTTGTATCTACCCAGTTAAACTGTTATATGTTTGTCATTGCATATGGAAGACCCAATAAGAGATAAGTCTCATAATTCATCATATAAATCAGGAGACCAGAAACAATATACTAATTTTATTAAATAATTTTGCACATGTATGTGTAGAAAAAAACCTTTTTTTTCTTATAGAAGAAAGATATGAATATTAAAATGCAGATGCATTAAAATCATGTCATCTTTCTGAGTGTTTTATTCAAGTGATACTAAAGGAGCAAAAATATACTTTTATTTTTCTATTTTAACAATAAGCAAAACAAAAATCTCTACTCAAAAATTAAAAATGACTCGACTCTAAGACTGAATTTTGGAAATAAACTAATTTTATTACAAGTGAAGAGAACGTGCAAAAATTGGAATTATTTAGTATCAACTCTCCAATATGGCTTAAAATTAATAACACTTTTGTTTGCAATGAGAAAGGGTACTCCTTTTTTTGCACATTTTATTTTCAATACATTAATTCTTTGACACTTTTATATGACAGTTGTGATTCTAATTATGTGAGGAGAATGGATAAAGAATACTTGGAGAAAAATATTAATAGTTGGCAGTCAAAAATGAAAAAGACTATTGCAAAAGAAAAGGCATTGGGAATATGCAAAATTAACATTTTACATATAATCACCTTCACTTTCTTCTCCTTCAATTTTTCTCATCATGAACATGCTTCACAGTACCTAGAATGTTGCTCAGTCATGATTTGCTGAATTATTGGTTGGTTATTGCATTCCAGATTCTGTGCTAGATACTAAAGTAAAAAAAAAAAAAGATAAATTTTGTATTTGTATGAAGATAGATCCTAACTACTAAAAATGGCATAGGAATAGAAGAGCATGAAAGAATTAAGAAAGAATAAAGAGGATACCTAAATTAGGCTGATAGCCTAGGTTCTTCCCAGAGATCCTCCAGGCCTCTTTCTCATGTACAACAGTAGAGACAGCAGAATTGTTGTGAATATCTGAGCTTTAATAGTTATCTAGTCATCAACTCAGTTTATCAAGTCCCAACTGTACTATGCCCTGACACAGAAAGATTCATAGAAAATACATTCTCTGCTCATAATACTCTAATGGGATGAAAATATGCAAAAGTATATAGTAAAAGATAATAAGTACTGTGTTAGAGGGAATAATAGAGTGCTATGAGAAATATTGAATAAACTTCTTCCATGCAAGTTAGGCAAGCTTTCCTAGAAGAGATAGTGTTTTGGAAAGAGGAAGCTGCCATGAGAAAATCAGAAGAACTGGATTCTGAGAAGAGATAATCTTGTGTGAAAAGATACAAATACAGATTACGAATCTATATTACATTTTCAAACTGCTACCCATAGTTTGGAATAAAAATAAAAAAGAGTATGACTTGGGAGAGAGTGTTTGAGAAGGCTAGATTGGAATAGGTCAAGGAACAGAAGTAGCAGACAAATCACTGAATGAGTTTACTCCAAGGTACACCATTGGATTTCTTCTGGAGATGGTGGAGAACCAGTAAAGCATTTTAAGCTGGGGGTGACATGGTCAGATTTCTGTTTGAAGAAAAGCTCCCTTGTGGCAATGATTAGACATTTCAGGGGTTGGTTCAACTTCTTCCTTAGGACACTCAGTTCATGGCCTGAATTCAAACATCACAAGTGGTGGAAAGTGGCAGAGTGATACTTCTGACAAAGGGCAAATTGAAGACCCTATAGACCAGATTCAATGTATAGAATAGATAAAATGCCCATTTAGAAGACATAGTAGACCAGATTCAATGTGTTGGATAGAAACTGGTGCCCAGGCTTATCGAAGCACGAGGACATGCTATACCTTGGGCCCATGTTCCATTATCCCCTTTCACTTGTACCTATCCTATTTGGACAAAGAACCTTCTGAATTTGAACTAGATAAAGACCTTGTTTTTTTGTGTACTCTGGATTCTCTGAACATTTGGAGAAAGATGATCAGCTCTATTTTGAAGGCATTATGAAAGTTAACATTTTATTAGGGAGTTGGATCTTCAGGCCAAGAGGTCAGAAGAGAGATATCAGCTGTGTTAGACATGAGCAGTTTCTATTAATTGAGTTAGTTAAAAAACATGGAAGTAAATGAGTTCTCATAAGTTTGTAAATTGTAAGGCAGGGAGATAATTTGCCTAATCATTCTTTCCCTGTGGCTATGTTGCATTTCAATCTGTGGCCAATTCAAAAGAATAAATCAATGTTTTGTCAGAGTTTTAACATCACTGAAGCTGAGGGGGGCGGGTAGTTATAAAGCCAGAATTCAAAAAAAGTTATTACAACTTTGTTTCGATGTTCACATTGAATGCGGAGAAAGCCAATGGCTACTAACGCTTTCACTAAATTCAAAATGTACATTTTTCTTGGACTAGTTTGTCAGTTTAGAGCGGGTAAATTCCAGGAAGGAAGGACAGATGCCAAAACTTGTGGAGGCTGATTGGTCCCATGACACTCTAGTTCAGGCAACATTACAAGCATAATAGAAATGACATTAGTGAAGCTGGTTTCTTGATTTTCCAGAATAAATTTGCAACTCCTAATGGGCTAGATGATTCAGAGCAGCATGGATCTGAATGCAAACTTTATAAGACTTTTAAAAGTGGGCCCAACCTGGAAGCCTAATAACTCATAATAGGAAATATTTTGAATTTACACATGAAAATGGCTACTGTGCTTAATGAAGCATGCATCATAATATAATTTTATAGCATTGTTCATGCAAAGATGGATCTCAACTTGTTACAGCTGTATTACAAGTATCATTCCTCTCCATAAGTGCCAGGCTGGTACATCTATAGGTGTGAGGAAAGAGATCTGTGAGAATGGGGGCCAGGTGAACAAGGAAACACAATCTTGCTTGTTATGCTGGAGGGTGAGAAATTAAGCCAAATGGTACATTAAAATATCTCTTGAACAATTTTGTAATACTTGGCCATACTTGAGAGTATTGCAGTTTTGAGGACCAATTTTTCTTTCTGTTTTCTATTTTTTATTTAATCTGAGTCCAGGAGATGGAACAAAAAGTCTGTTAGCCAGAAAGTTTCAAATATTCTGGTTATACAAGGATCAAGAATGTAGGATCTTACCTTCATCTTTGGAAAGATTTTCTCTGCCAAGGAGAAATTTAATAAAGACATAATATGCATGCTTTTTGTAGGTGTATATATAAAACCATTTATTAATGTTCAGATTTTAAAACACTGTGGTTCATTTATTCATTGATGTCAACATTAATGAATATTTAAAATGTTATCTAGTATTGTTAGTAACTATAGGATAAGCCTCAGGAAAAGTTTCAAAGAAAATTTTATTTTCATGTCTTCTATCACACATTAACTGCATGACATTAACATGACAAAGGGAAAAGGAATTATTACTGAGAAAGAGAACTCTGATGATTTATTATTATCCAAGTCACATAATATTTTTAAATAAGATATATTGAATAAAACATATAGGAGAGATTTTAATTACCATATAGGAATTAGAATTTACTTAGACTTGACATTTCATTATTTTTCCCTTATTAACCTATGGATGGGAGTTTTGGAGATAAACTAATTTAGTTATAGGATATATATTTTTTTAAAATTCAGATATTGGCATAAAACATTGTGTAAGTTTAGGTGTACAACATATTGACTTGGTGCATTTATATTGCAATATGATTAGCATATTGTAATATGTTGCATTAGCTGACACCTCTGTTGCATTGCATAATTATCATTTTTTTCATGGTAGCAATAATTAAGATCTAGTCTCTTAAGAAGTTTAATGTTTATTATACTGTTTTGTTTTCTATAATCATTATGCTGAGTATTAGATCCCCAGGACTTATTTATCTACTAATTATTGTACCCTTAAAAAAACATCTCTTCCATTCCCCCAACCCCCAAGGATATATTCTTAAGTGCATGAGTACATATGTCTATATCTATATCTGTGGATGTTAACTCTGTTGTTAGAATTATAACATGTATAAGCTTTTTTAGTCTATTATAACTTTCTTAGCCCCCAAAGATAAATGCTTATTTTGGAGCACTTTAGACACTAAGCAGAATAGTGGATGGGATTGAGTAAAAAATTGTAACCATGATGTATTTTTCCAGGAACCCAAAGATTACACTATTTTGTAACTTTCCAATTCTATCTTATCTCAGAGTGGTCTTTCATAGATGCTAAGTAGAGCAAAATAAACAATAAACCCTTCCTGTATTGATGAAGGCAGTATTATGCCCAATTCTCCAGCCTAAAAGAATAAAAAAGACTCTCCCTTCTTAAGGATCAACAAAGATTTGAGCTCTAACTAGATTCTTTGATTCTTGTTGCTGAGCTTATCTTACTACCCTACAATTTATGATCAAATATGATTTTATATCAGATGATTAGAACTATGTCTTTGTATAAAGTCATTAAACTTTTTTGCAAGTAAAAGTTCTTATATTAACTACAAGGTATTGATTTATATCTTTTTGTCTTGGCCTGGATAGCCTTCTGTTTCTGTTGATGTGTGAGGGAATGAATGTTCGTTCTATTGGGAGTGAATGGGAGTACAAGACTTCATTATCCCCACCCCCATTTTATCCCCCCCACCACAAAAAAAAAAATCGTGAGGGAACTCCCTGTCTTCTAATTTTGTAAAAACAGGTTATTTTGTTTTATGAGTATTTTCAATTCAACATTGGTTAGATGATTGATCAACATTGCCCATTCTTAGCTTCTCCTTGACCAAGAAATTTGAGCTACTGTAGATAAACAGACAGTGTTAAATGAAAGAAACAGCCTCCTTTTCTTTTTATTGTCCAGGGTTTTTTCTATATCAAAGCAACAAAGTCTTTCAAGAAGAACTTCTGCTTCCTTATATTCTATTTACACTTTATGAAACAGGAGAAAAAGCACCAAATGCTCAAAAGTCAGTTTCCTTATAGTATGCTGAGTTCTTATAATTCTAACTCCAAAAGAGTCTCAAACATCTGTAACCTTGTGATAAGTCAAACACCTTTTTACATATCTGTCTATCTTCCTACTCAACTTTATCTGCATGACCCATTTATGCTGCTTCTAGTTATTCTGCTACTTTTTCACCATCTAATGAGCTATTTTCCCTTGGGAAGTTATTAAGGAAAAAAGGTACATTGTGAAATTGCTATATCAAAAAGTGCTCTACAGAATTTGAATTAAAACTTTGATCACAGGACAAGTTAAGTACTATGATGGGTTTTTCTATATGTCAGGAAAGTTATTGCAAAATTCAAAGTTATTGCCCTCAAGTACAGATCTGCGCCAACTAGTTCAGTTAATTGTTAGCACGTCTGATAAAAAAAAATGTTGGAAGACAACAAGATAAGAAAGAATATAGCATTGGCTAAGAAATTGGCATCTCAGTAACTGCTTATATATTACTATGTAAATCCAAATTTCTTTCAACAATAATTCAAATGCCATCTTTTGAGACACATTCCCAGACTGTCAAATCAGTGGCTTCCTTCTTTTTCTAATGTTTTGAGTAGCTATAGAATGGTTAAACCAAAAACACCACGAGTTACTATTGCCAGAAGGAATGCTTAATGTCATGCAGAGGATATTGCACAAGCTGCTTTCTAAGAAAGAACCTCTTGTTGCATTTGACCCTAATTCTGAAGGTGTCACAAATTATGGGAGAGTAAACACCCCTTGTAACACCACATAAAGTCAGTAGACCCAGTTGCCCACAGAAGGAACAAAAATATTAGACAATTTAAGAAAATAAATCTGGAAAAACACCAACCCAGAGACAATTCAATGACATTTAGATTAGAATTTTTACTCATTTTTGAAGAAAGAAAATACAAAACTCTTTTCTGAGTCTTACTGAATATAATTATATTATTATACTTAAGTTAAGTGTATGGTAATATGCTGCTTAGCAGTCATTGTATAGCATGGAATCAATCGTTCTCAAATTGCAAATATGTTTTTGTCTTTATAAACTAAAGTTAACAAGCCTTACATTAATTGCAAGAGACAACTGGCTTATTTGAAACTTATATGACTTCTAAGAAGAGTATGATACACAGTTAAGGAAGAATCCTTAATTCTGACTCTTCTACTTCTTATTGGACGTGTTAAACAGCACATAATGACACTATTATGGTATAATTACATACGACATTTCTATTATTTCATATTTCTAGAAGTAGGGGCTATATTATGTCCCTTTATATGTGTGTGTAAGAAAGAACACCCAAATTAGGCCAAAGATAGAAGCCACTGCTTTGATCATAGGTGATTGTTCTAGAGATAGACATGAAAGTTAGATCAGCGAGTCATGTCACCATGATTCTGAAAATCAAATAGATTAAACATATTTGTCTTCTTTTTCTTGCCTAAAAATGTGAAAGTTAAAACCCAGAGATAGGCATTTGCCATGACTTCTCTAAATATTTGTTTGTTTGTTTGTTCATTTGTTTGTTTAAGCCTGTTTATGTGGAGCAAACAATGAAAATGAGGTATAGAGAAAAGCCAAGACTAATAACAGGTAGAAAAAATCTTAATAAGGTTTTTTTTAAGGATCATATTTTTCCTGCCTTTTGGTTTTATGACTCCTAAAGTCCTTTTATTTTATTTATTTTATTTTATTATTTCTTTCAAGTATACAGTACATTGGTTAGACATTTATATAGTTTATGAAATGACCCCCCGACATTACATTGAGGTTGACTGCATTCCCTTTGCTGTGCTCCCCATCCCCGTGAACATCTATCAACTACTAATTTGAACTTTAACACTTCTAAAATTCTTTAAGTTAATTTGAGTTATGTTTCTGTTACCAGTAGCCATAAAATTACTAAATAATATGGGGAGTGAGTGGGAAGAGGCAGAGAAGCATTTCTGTTACCTCACCATGTTGTAAATATATCCTCTTCACGAGAGTTGGTTTAAAAACGAGAGTCTAAGTGGAAAATTAATGAGAATCTCATGGAAATTCACAGACACCCTAACTCAGGTGGGCCTTGTGACAACTAGAAAGAGTTAAAACATCATCAGGCATCCCTCTTTTCAGGAGATAATTCCTCATGGCACCTGTATTCCTTTCTGCATATCTTATCTATTTTCCTTTCTCTTTCAATTTGTTTTCACTTAGTTTTGATGGCCAAGGCTCTACTAAATCATTAGGTTTCTTATGGCCTCACTAAGGCACCATATCACCCCTATCTCAACTGCTATTTGAAATAATATGAACCACCATAACAACAATAACGAATGTATATAACATGTAATATTTGTCTGACATTCCATACTGTTGAGACACAGAAATATGGCCAAGGCTTCACTAATCATTATGCAAAGAAGTGGGGGCTGCGAAGATCCAATGTGATGAGGAGGGTAGTGAAAGAAACTGACTCTATGTCCTATTTCTAGCATCAGGTGTCCTCAATAGCAGTTTTGTGACGGTATCCACTATTGACAGTACTGATAGGACAAGCTGTGGTGTCTGCTCACAAAAGCAACAATGGACAACTCTTTATGAAAAACTTTATTGTACAGTTGGAAGTTTCTCTGACTTGGAGCCTTTAAGTGTGGTCTACAAAGCTTTCATAGCTCCTTTGAGTTACCCCGTCTTTGTAATAATTCTCTCAGGTTATCCAAATGTGGTTTCTCTTTGCTTGCAACTTACAGTTCTGATAATTACCAGGCCCACAGGTCATGGGTTGGCAAACTTTATCTTCAATGGCCAGATATTAAATATTTTAGGCTTGCAAGTAAATATTTTAGTCATTGTTTTGTTATTATTATTGTCATTGTTTGTTTTGTTATATTATGAGTGTATGAGTTTTCTGTCTTTTTTTTTTTTTAAATCCTTTAGTTCATCAGCTATGTAGATAATCCTGGACTTACCTTGAAGTTTTATCCTGATAAACCCATCATAAGTTGTCCTAAGTCGAAAATGCATTTAATATACCTAACCTAAAAAACATCATAGCTCAGCCTCGCCCACCTGAAAAGTGCTCAGAACACAATATCCAAAAATTATTGGCAACACAATTCACTGTGGAATATCAGATGTTTACCCTTGTGATCTCATGGTCAATTAGGAGCTGGAGCTCATCAGCATCACAAGCGAGTTAATATTGTATTTCACTAGTCCAGGAAAGATCAAAATTCAAAATTTGAAGTACAGTTTTTACTGAATGCCTATCACTTTTACACCATTGTAAAGTCAGAAATCTTAAGTTGTACTATTGTAAGTTGGAGACTGTACAAAAAAAAAGTTGTACTTTGAAGATTTCTGCTATAAGGAGCTTTTAGTACTCCTGCTCCTTACCTCCATCTCTGAGTTACTCAGTTCCAGTTTACAGAGAAATTTATTCGGTGCTATTAATCTCCACGCAACAAGCAATTCCTAAAGATAGCTACACAATAGTTTCTCATAGGGAAGCAGGGCGGACTCTAAAGCCAAGAATTACTACTGGCATACATGTACTACACAGGGAAAATTTGGCGCTTTGCCAGCCTCCAGCTTCACCTAACTCCCCAAGCCTAGCCTGTCCCAGGGACCACATGACTAGGTGATTCCTGTAGTCCCCAAGCACATGACTGTCCTGTTAGGATGGAAGTAGAATAATCACTGATACACATTTGAACACACATATATTTTAACCTAATAAGCCAACCTCAAAATGTATTTTAGTAAAGTTTTGAATTTACTTTTATTGTATTTAAGTGGGCATATAAATATAAGCCTAAATTGACATCAAGGAGGTTAGACTCTGCAAGACCGGAGAAGCTATCAATGGCCCCTAAATCTAAAACATAGGTACATAAGCCAAAAACAAACAAGGTAACAAACATATAAATAAACAAAACTCTTAGAAGGTTTCAGATTGTAGAAGCACACTAATTCTGTTCTTACCTTAACAACTAGCCCATGGTGTTTCAGTCTTTCACTGTTGTCAATGAGGGTGATCTGGGCTTAGATCATAAGTGACATGGTACAGTTGTCATCTCTTAGCAGGGCTGTGAACAGGGTGGGGAAGTAGACGTGATTAGTCATATTTATTGGAAAGAGGATGTTACGGAGAAGGCTTCTAGCCAATAAGTAATATGATGATCAATACTAAATTAACCGTTTTACTAAAACACCACTTCAAATCCTTGTTTTCATTACTTTGTTTGCACACTGACTTTCTTAATACTTAAGTACCACAGAAAACAAGTAGGTGTGGCCCCTGGCTGACCTTTGTGTTGGTAGGGTTTCAGACTCTGAGCCCATCTCACAGAAGATTCAATTAAGCCCCTCCAGACCATAGTGGTAAATGCAACTTGAAATAGTAAATACTGTAATTAGTTAGTTCACTGACATCAAATTATATTTGATTTTGTATTGCAAATTCTAGTCCCTCCTTTGTTTTTTAAATGAATAGAGAAGGATGTTTATAGTTAGACTAGAGCCAAGAAAGTAACATGGTTGATTATCCTTTATGAGAATCTGTAACTTGTCTCCCTGGCCTTCTGGTACTAAAAAATACTAAAGCCTTTTTTCTCTAGGAAGTTAGACTGTCTAAAGTAAACAAGTTTGTGCTACCTCTTGTTAGCATTAATGCTAAATTAGAAAATTATTTGCTTCCAGGTGTTAAAAATTAGACACAGTAGAGGTCTTTAATTACCAGGTTAATTATTCACATTTGATTTTTTTTTTTAACCTTGAAGGAGACTTAACTAAGTCTTAGTCATTTAACAGGAATGTTGGCATTTTACATATTTATGGTTTATATTTCCAATAATTTTACAACATTATGAATATGAAACATTACGAATGTAAAAATTTGCAATGATACCTGGTCAGTTTTCAGAAGAATCTTCAGGGCTTGAGGAGTAATATTAAAATCATAAAAAAGTATGAATAGATAAATGATTCTATTTGTATTTCAAAACTTTTAAGCAGATATTTTTGCATTTGAATATTCTGGGAATTTTTAAAAAAGAAAAAAAATAAAAAAATTAACCAGGAGGTTAATTCTAGACATACCATATTTTTTTTAACTCTAAAGGAAGAATATAAATTAAGTATGCTAATATTTGAAGCAATTGTAATGAAGTAGTTAAAAATTTGTCTGCTCAGGTTTAAATTTTGGCTTTGCCATTTAATAGCTGTGTAACTTGGACAAGTTACTAAAACCCTTATAGACAAGCTTGTCAGAGACCAGATTTTCAGGCTAATAAGAAAGGAAAACACATCCTTCAACAAGTGCTTATGTGATTGCTAAGTATTTACTAGAACCAATGTTTTGAATTATTGAGAAATTACTTTGGGTTTTGGTTCTCCCTCTTATGACTTGAGTGACTGTCTAGGAAGCTTGAGTGGTCACAACAAACTATCGGAAGACTTAAAATCTGTAAGTTCAAGATTAAGGTGTTGTCAGGGTTGGTTTCTCCTGAGGTTTGCAGGTTACAGCCTTCCCGCTGTGTCTTCAAATGGCCTTTGCCCTGGGCATGCTCATCCCTAATGTCTCTCTCTTTCTTCTTGACACTGGTCATACTGGGTTAGGGCCACATTCCCATGATTTCTTGCAACATTAATCTCCAACTTTTAAATATATGCATATAAGAACATTATTTTCAAGTGTTGGGCATTTAAATCTCTTCTTTTTCTCCTCAAAATAATTTTTCATTCCACAACCCACCCATAATTTTATTCTAATCTAGCTTTGTGCTTGAAAGTCTTTTATTAATCACAATGTTACATTGCTCTGTGCAATAATTATGCATTTACATACTACATATATATGCTCCACAAAGTGAGAGAAATGATGTTTAAAAATTTCTTGTCACTATACGTCTGTAAACTTTAAAAAAATTTGGTTTGTATCATTAGCACAAAATCGATTATAGCAACACATCTTACAAATTGTATTAAACAATTATAAAGCATTAAAAGCAACATTTTTTAGTAGTGCATTTCTTAATGAAATGGATTATTTTTTTTCTCTAGGTAATTCTTGTGTTCTTGGGTGAGTATTATTTGTCCCTCACATTAGCAAGTATACATTATCAATTATATTTCTGTTGCACTTTTTATAAATGAAAAGCAAAAAAATTTGTTCACATAAATAATGTGTAACAAAATTCATTATAAATAGTTGCAAACTATCAGCTAGAACTCTTAATTTCATCCTCTTTTATTTTTATTGAAAACAACACTTTATAAAAATATTGTTTCCCTGGAAGTTAACTTTCTTAATTTCTATAATGTATACCAAAAAAAAAAAAAGAAAACTTTACTCAGGCTAAACTAATGATTGCTAATTATACTCATTTCTCTTTTACCTTTATTTTTTTACCTTAACTGGAAACACTCAAAAATATTTAGAATATCAACTAATATTTACTTCAGTTTCATTTGTCAATGCAATACCCTTAGTAAAAGGCTTTAATCTTATTACATGATGAAGACTAAAATTTGGAAGAATAAGAGAAGAGTCCCTTCATTCTCAATGAGGAAGACCCAAATGCAGAGTGCATCCTGAGGAAAAGACAGATATTTCTAAGCTGAATTTTAGAAAATTTGAATATCTAGAATCTAAGCTACATACATAGGTCAATAACCTTCAGTGATCTGGTCTCAGAATATTACTGTCTTTAATATGTTTAATAAATCCTCTATTTTACAAGCTTTCCCTATAAAACTAAACCTTTTATTTATTTATTTTTTTAATAACTAGGGAAAATTCTCACTTCCATTGCCCAGCATATGATATATGTGAATTATAATTTATGAAAAACATTTCAATCTCTACTGACATTTTTTACAAGTAACAGAAATATTTATAAGACAGGAAACACCCAAGGCATATTGTGGGTTTATGGTGCTTTGATTAATGGAGAAGTCCTCAATACCTCTATTTGAACTGCTTGAATACCAGAGACTTGATGACTCCAAGACAATGAACATTAGTAAAGTTTGAGGTTAGTAAGAATTATATTTTTATAAGTTTGGAGAAAGGCTTTGTGAAACAGAAATCAGGATAGGAGAACCAGCAAGATATCAGAAACACAGGTGTATTCTCAAATTTAGAGAAAAAAATAGAACATTCTCCAAATTATCTATGCCCACCCACCACTTGGAGATTTTTAATGTATCCCTTAGGATATGCATGCCATGTTTTGCAGATCTCAGCTTTAATACAGCAAGAAGTGAGCTTTACAGTCAGTCTGGCTTTTTTCTTTTTCTTCTTTTTTTGGTACCTGGATCTGTAATTACTACACTTATGAATTCTTCAATATCCTCAAGTTTCAGTTATTTTATGTTATTTTATTTTATGTATTTTATTTTATATTAATCTATAAAAAAGAGATATCAATACCTACGGTGAAGTGAGATTTATGTGCAAAAATATGTGTGGAATGCCTGGCATATTGTCTGATAGATAATTATGCTCAAATATATCATTTCTATCAATTTTCTTCATACAAAGAATAATTTATTTTCCCCACACATCATTTTTGCACTTAGTGAAATAAGGAAAATATCAAATACTTCAGATCACCAGTAATTTCTTTTATATAAAAAAGTATTTATTAAATTCTTACTATTGAAAAAAACTCACATCCATTTTTTAGTCTATATTATTAAAACAATTTTATGTTGTGATTTTTGTACAGACATCCAGACTTTAAATATTGTGTTTATTAGTATTTGTAAAAATTTCTATGGGGGGAAAAATTGTGACTATGCCTAGAATACTTTTGACAGCCTGCTCATTATATTCTCTCTTCTAAAGTCAAGCTTGATATGGGAGACAAATTGGAATGTTTCTCACCAAGCATCAAGTTAGAATAAGAAAAATAAGGGCAATGATCTCATGGTATAAAAAGAATTTATCTGATTCTTCATAAAGGCATGTTATTTTTTGTTGGTTATGGTCAACTTAAAATAATTATATGCTAAAGGTTCACCATATTTTATAAAGACTAAATTAAGGGAGTCTTGTTCATCTAAAATGCCCTTGGAAAAAAATATATGGAATATGAAAGGAAAAGAAGGAAGGATATTAAATAAAATAAATGAAAAGAAGAAAATAAAAGAAAATAAAATTAAATAGCCTTTCCTCAAAAAATTCTGACTCCCTACAAATGGCATTTTTAATATTTTTAATATATTTTGATCTGAATGTGTCTTTTACCTGTGAAAGATATCTACTTTGTAGAATTTCCTTTCTTCTGAATATATTCAGAAGAGCAAAGCAGAATAGATTAGATGTTTTGAAAATGTAAAAAATGGCTGCATGACCCCAACTGTTTTTTTTTAATTAATGCATTTATTTATTTTTAAACTCTACCCTATTTCACAGAGTATTCCAAGGAGCTCAGAGTTTCAACAAATCAATACAGTTAGAATACTTATTATGGCTCTATTCTGTGAGTCTGCTCCTGGAGTGACTTGTGTCTTCTGGACACCAAAACCCTGGCCACAATTGTCAATATGGCCCATCTGGCTCAATGGAAACAAAAACAAATGAAAATATAGAGAAAACCACTAAAATTATAGAATCAACATGTTGGGAGAAACCATATGCTAGTTCTAAACTATTAACCAAAATACACACGTTAGGTTAAACAAACCATAACTAATGACTAGTCTACCTACAGCATGACTGAAAAAGTTCTTAGGCAAATGTGAGTCTGAGATTTATGAATTTTCCTGAATCTATTTGAATTTTTAAAAAATTCTTTTACAGAGTAATTTATATTAGCTCCTTTCTAATTCTTCATTGCCATTGTGCAAAATTCAGAATTTCAAGTCTGAAATATTCACCAATGTATCTGTTTCACCTCTGCTTTTATTATAACTTTTTTTTTCAAATCCATGCAACGTATAATTTTATATGGATCAGCCTGGAGAGTTGTTGTGCATTCATTTTCTAGGGTTGCCATATAGAGTACTACAACTGACTGGCTTAGAACAACAAAAATTTTTTGCTCACAATTCTGGATACTAGAAGTCCAAAAGGAAGGTGTTGGCAGGACCATGCTGCTTCCAAAGCCTCCAAGGACAGTTGTTTCCTCGCCTCTTCTAGCTTCTGGTGGCCACAAGTGTTTCTTAGTTTATAGCAGCATAACTCTGATCTCTACCTGTGTCTTCACATGCGTGTCTTCCAGGAGCATCTGTAGCCTCACTTGGAATTTTCTTCTTCTTATAAGCACACCAGTCACCCTGGATGAAACCCTGCCCTCATAACTTTATCTTTAGTTAATTACATCTGTAAAATCTCATTCCAAATACTCTAATATTCACAGGTAACAAGGATTTGGACTCAACATATAATCTCAGGGGGACAAAAGTCAACTCACAACCAACTAGATATGTCATTTTTCTCTTTGTCCAAAGTTGAATGGGAGATATTGACTTTAGAGACTGTTCTAGTTTGGGGAGTAAAGAAATTTCTATCTCTAATAGATTTTATTCCATAGGTCATTATTTTAAAAATCTCTAGTTTTTATTTTATTAATCTGGACAGGAAAAACTATAGAAAGTTTTTTCCCATTGATTACAGACTCTGCTCAACTGCTTTGACCACGTTGACCAAAGTGACAGAGTAAACAGATTTTTAAAAAAATCTAAACAAGTAAAATCCTCTTCTGGAAATAAGCCTGGAATATTTTGTATTATTTCTACCCTTGAGAATTATAAACATTTTAAAAATGATAAAATTACTGTGAAAGCATCAGAAAGCTATCAAAACCTTGAAAGGATGTGGCTTTGAGACACAGTAAGGGGAGGTAAAATCCTTAGTGGCAAGCCCTATATCTGACCCTGTTACTCCCTTGGAAGCATATGCTAATTTAAGAGTTAGCTTCTAAATTATATTATAATGAAAACAATAAAAGATAACAAATGTTGGTGAGGATGTGGAGAAATTAGCTTGAATTCTATTATTCTCTTGGGTATGGATTCATGCTTGTGTTTACCTTATGATAATTTATCAACCTGTTACATCATTGGGCACACTTTTTTGAATATTAAAACATGAGAGATTGTTTCTATTTAAAGGGGGTTCAGATCTAAATAATGCAAAATCATTCATTTGTTCAACTCTCAATCTATTGTTCTGGGTCCTGATATCAGGCCTTGATCTCCATAATCGTTCTAGTAGATGGCCACTATAGGTCACAGGGATTTAGATGTTGTCAGCAGTATAGATAGGCCTAGGGAACCACTTTGTTTAAAGAATGTCTATTTCTCTATCATCGTTTCCCCACCCATCTGCACCATGCTAAAGGGGATTATTTCCTGGTGTAACTCAATGAACATAGCATAATAAAGCTTATCCCCACCAGAGTAAACTTGATATCGTCAGCTCATTGGGTAAGATGAATGCACCTATGGCCCCCAGCCTGTGACAGAAATAATAAAAAGTTATGTTTTCATTTCACAAAAGGGAAGCTGAAGGGAAAGGATTTAAGTGGTTTGCCTCAGGTTGCTCATGGGATCAGCAGCAAAGCTGGAAATAGAGATACTCAATCCATTTCTCCCACTGTCTGATTCTCTTGCCAGTTATGTGCTTCCAGTGACAGCTTTTCCTAGAGTAGTGAAATAGAATTCACTTTGTGGTTAAGGTCCTTGTTCTATTTCACACAGGAAGAATGAAAAGTAAGCACAAGCTTTCAATATACACTGCGATTTTTGTGATACAGGCTACAGTGGATTTACCCAACAGCTGTAAGATCACAAGTTCAGAGGAAGTTAGATAAAATGACTTTAGGTTTAGGGTTTCAAATTCGAATAGTCATATTTCAAAGTGCATCAGGGAATAACAACCAAAATATAATAACAATAATATTACTGCAACCTCAAAGCAATGACCTTTGCTAAGTAGTTGGAATGGTCATCTGAGAAAAATCCAAGCAGCTTGTGTCTCGCTCTAGCTCAACACATCATAAACATTCAGTGAATCAATTCTCCCATGTAAATAGGCTGCAGATGCAGAGTTAAACAATGGGAATGATTTCTGGTGATGAAAGGTTAGAAAACCAGCCTGGACCCCTTATTGTTTGCTATTGTCTGTTGCATCTGCCATCTGCTGCATTACAAGAATTTGGCACTGGCTTAGGGGATTTACCCATCAGCCGAGTCAGTAGATGCTGAACTTCTGTGACAATCATAAAACTATACAGGGAATGCAATGGATTTCTTATAGCCCATACAATATATTTTAAGTTAGAAAAGTTATAGTTGGGAGGCTCGTTCTCTCAGATTGATTTAAATGCTCTTTATGTTAGTGTTTATGGGTTGCTGCTGGGTTATAGCCATGACGTACTCAAATGTAAGAGCTCTAGAAATAGAGAAAAATACAATAACCAAACAACAAAGATGACTTGTCTCTCACACCTGTGGTTTCTTGGGTAAAGTGGAGGCTTAGGTGACACACAGGCTTGGGCAGGGTTAGAGGAAGTTGCTTAACTGTGACTACAAGGCTTCTGAAGTTCAATTCCAGAGAAGCAGCAACACACAGCAATATTAGCCTTGTAAGTATGAATGAATAGTGCAGAAGAAAAACAGGCATTCGGACGCCAAAAACTATAGTTCGAAAATTGTGGTTTGGATGACAGAAAGAGAAAGAGAGAGGTAAACAGACATAGAGATGTCTGTGTGTTTATGTTTTGGGGGGACACAGATGTATGAGGAAAAAATATCTTAAAAGAGGAAATTTGTATGGCCCTTAGTCTTAATGTTTAGAATCAGCTAATTTATAAAGAGTTTGTCTGACGTTTCGGTGTATGAATTGGTTGGCCTTTCTGGGAGAAGATGGCATTTTTTTTTTCTGGATGTTAAGACAGAATTCCATTTCAGGCCAAGCATAAGAAGAATCTGAGGGTCTGATAAATGCAAAAGTGAATTTTCTATCTAGAGATACCCATGACTTGAATATATAAGCATACATAATAAAACTGGATAGATATCTAAAACCTGGGTTCAAAGAAAGGCAGAGACATTCTAAAGGGGAAATAGAACTTGGGTAGACATTACCTGATTTTCGGACATAAACAGATGATCATATCAGTTTGTCCTTGGTCTTTAATTATCACTTGAAGGAAAAAAAATGTATAAGATTAAACAAACATTTTAATCAGAAAACTCTTGCTCTTAATGCATCAGAAAATAATAGTCTTATGGAGTGACTTGGAAATACTGGCTTATCTGGCAAAGGTAGGATTTATTTTAAAAAGAGAGACTTTCAAATAACATGATTTAAGGTTATTATAAAGAAAAATAGAAAATATTTCATCTTAAATAATATCAAAAGGAAAAAATACTGAAAATTTTGAAATACCCCTAAAGTGATGCTCTGTGAGAAATGTATAGCTTTAAATGTTTTAAAAAAGGTCTAAAATCAATGACCTAAGGTAGCATCATTAGGCAGCTAAGAAAGGAAAAGCTAAGTAAACCCAAAGTAAGGGAGAAAATAATATGAGAGCAAAACTCAATGAAATTAAAAGATAAAGAAATGAGAAATTTAACATTTATATCACCCTTCTCCACTAACTCAGGATTGCTATCATGTCAATAGATTGTTACTGATATTGTCACTCTCACCTGGTCCCTATCAGAGCTCCACATCTCTCTCTATCAGATGAAGTCTAGATACCCTACTACTACCCACCTGCCACAGTCGTTCTACTATTTTCTATTGCCATATGGATTTATTCCAAAATGGTTTAAACTCACTCCCTTATTTAGAGTGTCCTCTTACAATTTTTTGATATTATCATGATTTCTTCTCAAATAAATTTTCAGTGACCTTAAATTGGAATTGTTTTATTTACTTTTCTGAAGCTATGACTTGCTTTGCTTCTTATGTATCGCTTTCTGGTCAGCATATTCAGTCAAGGCTAATCCATCACAAGTATCTCTCAGTAACCCAATTTGATTGTTAGTATCTTCTCACCACCTGCAATGTTTATACCTATAATCCTTCTCATTACCTCCTATGTACAATCAAATCCTATTGATATCTTTTCTGAGTCCAAGGGCCCCTTAGTGTTCTGGGCCTCTCCTAACCTTAAGCCACTATTGCCCTGATGTTCTATTTTGCATGACTATTTTAGCTCAGATCAACCCCTTTATGTCCTTTCTTCTTGCTTGTGCTTGATCTAATAAATCCTGTTGGAGTAGCATGTGATAATATTCCAACCTGCTTGATTATGAATTCAATCTTAGAAGTCTTCACTTAGTCTTCACTTGATTGACACTCAGCAATTTTTTTAATTGTGGCAATGTATCTTAAAATATCTAAAATAGTGTTTAAGTGCCCAGTAGCTCTAGTCTACTCTCTGATTACTTCCTCTAATTTCTCTACTCCCTGCATCTTTGAATTACATAGTTTTTGCAGTTCAAGCTTTACTCATTATAGTGGGACTTTCAAATATTTTCTCTGTATGATCCTTGATTCCTGCTTAATATTCCATTACCTGGGTCATTAATCATTCAATTCTGTAAATATTTCTTCAGAATTTTTATGTGCAAAACAGGATGAAAGTCACTATCTTCTATTCTCTTAGGTGAAAAATAGATATTCTACCTATACTAGGTAGAGCCTAAATACAATATTAACATTAATTAGATGTTAGATTGTTTTACTATTAATTTTATTTAAAAAAATGCATGTTTATCTAAAATTTTATTATGTCTATCAAAGTGTGTAAAACAGGAGATTAAAAGTGTTCATCCTCCAGTCCTAAATCTATTCTCTAAAGACAAATATTATAAAATGACAATTTGTAATATTCTTGTAATTTTTTCTTATGCAAAGGTCACAAATTAATAGTTTTGCTACTTGCTTTACTGTTTTAAACAATCTAGTATCATCTATAAAATATATATACAGATAAAATAACTATTATCTGTATATATATAGATATAAAATAACTTTATATATATATGTGTATATACATACAAATATAAAAAGTTATTTTATACTATACACACACACAAACACACACACATATATATATATATATATATATATATATATATATATATATGGTAGCTGGATAGTATATTTAGGTAAATTTATAAATTGGTATGCAGAAATAAGACAAATACTTACAATAGTCACTATTATTGACCTTTCATTCTTCTTAGAAAACAATGTAAGAGAAAAATAAAGTTTTTTCTGTATGGTGACCTCCTTTTTTTATAATCTTCTTTTCCATAATTGTTGACAATGTTGGTTTTGAAAACAGGAAGATGTCCTCAGCAAGAGAGTACATATTATTTTCAACATAGAGCTCTGTCAAAAAACTTTTATAAAAATCTGGTTATTGTGAGTTAAATGACACAATTTGGCCTTGATTGTATGAATCTATGAATAACACTGAGTTATTATGGTTCTCAATTGGACTTTGAAAGCCACTCAGATTTCAGAAGTTTTCTTGGCTCTTCAGATTGCAAATCTCCTGCGCATCAAAAGTTGATAAAATCTGCTGTGATTAATGGTCATTCTTATTTAACATAAAAGAGTACAATATATCAGAATGCCTCTGATCTTGTATTTTAAGTTTTATTATTTGTTTTTATGGAATTCCATATCTCACAAAGCACATAAATAGAAGGCATAGAAAGGAAATGTTCTACTTGGGAAATAAATCTAGAAAAAGTGATATTGCCAGTTCCCCAAGGAAAAGAACATCTTACATCCTTCTGATCATACATTATGTTTGACATTTTATAATGATAAACTAGGACATGAGATGCAAACTTTATTTTTATTATTATTATGCATAAAGTTTTGATGTTTTTCAGGGATGCCTGGATTCTTTTAATCAAAGGGCAAGGTATTATAAGGCAGAAATTTTATTTTCTGGCAGCAATATCCTAACTCATATGTATATTATGCTTACTGCAATAACTAATAAATTATATTTTGCAGGTCAAACTTGGCTGATAAAAGTGACCTATTTTTTCACAGTAATCATTGTTATGAGGCAATTTCTTTTCTGTTGCGATTGTAACTTTTGATATAAAAGACAAAAACAAAAAAATGAAAATCTTTCTATAGAAACAAAATTCTCCATAAACTTACACTTTTTAAAAATATCTATTTATGACATCTGCAATAGTCTGCTATTTCTGCTTATATTTATTTTTACCTTGAAGTATTTGTCAATGCTTTATTTCACTTTCCACATTTTAATAATAACTAATATATACATTTTAAGGCCAAACAAATGATGTCTTTCATGAAAAAAATAGCATTTCATACTTAAACACAACCGCAGAGACTTGTCTTTAAATTTAGTGATAATCTCTCAAAAATGTATCTATTTTATTATATAGTTAGAGCAATTTAATATACTTATTTGTGCTCAACTGAGTTTAAATGTAATAGACGGTAGTTTTAACTTCTCATAATTCTCTTGAAGAGAATATTTTTAAAGGTTGACCAGGATGATTCACTGTTCACAATAATCCTAGTTTCAATAATCTCTAAATATTGTTTTAACACGAGGACACTTTTTTTCTAAATAAATCTAAAAGTGTGTGCATGTGTGTATGTGTGTTTCTATGTACACACGATTAAATACACACATTCTCACAATGTGGATACTGTTTTAAAAATACTTTTTAATTTCTACTTTTTGAAGCTCACTGTTGATTGTTTAAATAGCAGAAAGTAAAAAGAATGAAATAAAAATATCTCAACAGTAGGAGAATTTATCTTCGATAACTTAACAACTTCCTATCTTTTCTCCTATGCATATAGAGGCTGTGATGTGTATAGAGTAATGAGGCCACTCGTTTATATTTGGATAGCATATTATTTAAAGATAAATTCCAACATTTTAACATTTTCTATTATGTATATGTGTCAATACAATTAACTAATTCTTTATTATAAGATATAGTGTTTTTTTTTCAGAAAATAAAATATAATTCTGCAATTACATATTTGAAATATATTTTTCATCATTTAGCTAATCATTTTCTTATAAAACTAATAAGAACAGTAACAGCAATAATAACAACAGTACAGCAGATAACATTTATCAAGTGCTCATCATTTCACTATGATAAACATGTTGCGTCTATAATCTTATTTGATCCCCACAACAACCATAATAAACAGGAATAATAGGTTCCCCCCATTTTACAGATAAGAATATCAAGGGGCAAATAAATTGAATAACTTGCTTAACTTCAGGCAGCTAGAAATTGGTGGAGTTAGATCAGCTTACCCAATTCCCAAACCCATGATCTATACTACAAAAGAATATTTGTAGAAGCACCATTTGCTGTGATAAAATATGCATGTGATTAAAACTCTAGATATGTGTTAATACTGATGACACTTTTGTGATACCTGTATGATGTTTCACCTTTATTTGCATACAGCACCAGATCAAATGATAGCAACTCTGGTTCTCCTCCTGTGAGGTTTAAAAAGAATCATTCCAGGGCCACCATCCAGTGAAAGCTATGCCCAGGTTTCAGGAATGTCTTGCAACTCTCTCTCCTGGGCAAGCATCTCCACTCCAGCTGCCACATGAGGAAGACCATCAAAACTTCTTAGATCCCTACTGTCAGGCCGAGGTCCAGGACATGCTACATAATTTGTGAGCTCCAAGCAAAGGGAAAAGAAGGGGCTTCTTGTTCAAAATGTATCAAGAATTTCAAGATGGTGAAAGCAGAACATTTAATTAGTCACAGGCCACTCTAAGACCAGAGCCCTGGGTAACTGCCCAGGTCACACTTCCACAAAAATGGAACTCCTAGTGTCACATCCTTTCAGTCAGGAAAGCTTACATTTCAGTGAATTTAAGGCCACTGTGTTGCCTATTTATGCATGTAGTACTCCAGGAAAAAAATGTCCCAGTGCCACTGCTAACCTATTCTACGTATTAAACAGTGTTTTACCGCTAATGCTGACACTGAATTCTAATTTAAGATAGTTTTCTCATGTTCGATTCTGAGTTGTTTTTCAAGCTTTGGGGCATCAGCATTTAGGTGCTCAGGGCTAGTATGCTTTAAAAGAGAACATGCAAGAGAAAATGGAGACCACTAGGAGAGGAGGATCATAACCATTCCTGCTCTGGGAACATGTCATCAGTAAGCTCTTTATATGACACTGTGAGATAAGTGTGTGTGTGTGTGTGTGTGTGTGTGTGTGTGTGTCGGCGAAGAATGGGTATTGACCGAGTGGAACATGGAGCCAGCTTTAACTTTATTAATATATAAAGAAAGAAAGTGCTTCTTGCTCCTGAGTATTGCATGACAAATTTACATCTGTTTTACCAGCATATAAACTTCCTATGTTACTCATTTAACATGCTTTGAATTCTACTTGCTAGTCTTTTATTTAGAACTTCTTCATTACAACTCACAAAGAATGGAGCCTTATAGATTTTGTGTATAGAAAATAGTATATGCATGTGTATGGGGTTTGTGTGTGTGTATATGTATATATGTGTATATGTGTGTGTTTGTGTCTTGCTGTTATCTTGTCCAAGTCTCCTGACAATTATGCTAGCTTCATTGAAGTGCTTGGGTTATTTACCAAGCTTTTCTAAGGTTTTGAAAAAATATTTAAATACTATGAAAATTATTTATACCACGGGCACTTGAAAGAACTGAAAGCCACAAAGCCATCGGAATCCAAATTCTTTTTCTTTTTTTCTTTTTCTTTTTTTAAATAGATTTTTTTCTCTTGCATTTTTCTATGTTTACTGTTCTAAAGAGATCTGCTAATACTTATTTATTTGTTTTACTAATTCTATTTTTATAAACGTAACAATTTTAGTGAAATTGTCAATATATTAGCTTATAGAATTATGATATAGAAGCAGCTTGTCCTAGTGACTCTCTGAGTTCAAGTTTAAGTTATACTGTTTATCAGCTATGTTACCTCAGAAAAGTTTGCCACAGTTTTCAGATTTTTACAAAGCTATAATAACAGGAATAATTATAACATCTACCACAGAGGGGGTTTGTTAGGGTTAAATGAGCTCAGATATGTAAAACCTTTAGAATCAGTGCCACTTACAATTCATGGTGACTAAATATTAGACACCAATATTTCTAGCTTCCAGTTCCTACTCTACACTGAGTGCTGAGTTCAAAGTGAAGTTTACTTCCTTCTTCTCCTCCTGCTTTCCAAATGAATTTGGTTCACCCGAGCCCTAGATAAACAAAGTAGAGAGTTATGCTTTGATTGTGGTATTTTTAAAAGTAAATTCAAAAAACAAAACAGAGTGGAAATTTTTGTGTGTGTCATTATGGAAAATTAACTCAGTAATTGTCTCACTAAATCACACTGATGATGAAAATAATTAGGATAGATTTTTCAAGGTTAAATGAGAATAAGAACCCTCAATAGAAACCTAAAATAACACAAAGCCACACTTTAATTCATTAGATACATTTTAACATGTTTTGTTTCTTTAAGCTGCATAATGCTACATGAAACCTATAGATTTTTTTTCAGAAATATTTTCAATACTTTAAAATTTAATACATGCAAGGCACAATTCAGGATTGAGGATATCTTTCTATAATTAATTCTCTATAAAACTCCAAAATTAATATTATTTCATTAATTTAAATGTTAGGCTATATAATTTTAAGTGGTAAAATGACGATATATATATATATATATATATATATATATATATATATATATATATATATATATATAGTCAGATATACCTGAATCTTATTATTTTCTTTGCATAGTTTTTTATTTAATAAATTGTGATGGAATGCTTTCTATATACCAGATATTTTTAGGTATTAGATACACAAACACACACACACACACACACAAATAGATAAATAAATTGTGGTGACTGCTAATAAAGGAAAAAAGAAGGTGGCAGTGAAATTCATTGTGTTTTTTGGAGGGCACACGTGTACACAAATACTTATTATCCACTGAGAAATCAAAGAAGGCTTTACCATGGAACACATATTTGATCTGAGGATGTGAAAGATGACTAAATTGCCAACAAGCATCTGGGAGCAGAGTGTGGGAGGAAAAAGAAATGGAGTTTTATATATAAGAGGAACAACAATAGAGGAGGCATCAAGATATAGAGTCTATGTACTTCCCTGAGTACAATTGTGCTAGAACGGGGCCATTCCCCCGTAATTCTTTTTGAAGAATAGCTTTGCAGACGGAACAATATTGCTTCAATTTTACCACATACCTAACCTCTTTATGTTTTATTAAAAGAAAAATACAGTTAATGCCATGCCCCTGTGTTTCTGCTGTCTCTCATCTCAGCTGCCCCACCTTCACTCTGGGAAAGCGTTCACACAAAGCTGACGTTTCCTCACAGTGGTAGAAATAACCAGTCCTCGCTTAGAAATAAATTACAACATTACCAGCAATTTGAACCAACAGACACTCCTAGCAAGCAAAGCAGCCTCAAATTAATTCATGTGCCTTGTGTTCTGCACATTATAGATAGAATTTCACAGTAGTGATAATAGAGGCAACATGCATTTTCATAGACTTTTACAATGCATGCATGTGTATGTGTGCTTTATTATTATTCTACTTAGGCCAAACAATATATTGGAGAAACTAGAAGATGAAGCTAGAAATCAGATATTTGCTCTCATTTGACTCTATCACCTGCATTTAGAAATTTCTTCTCTAAACAAAGGGTTGGGAATTAGATCTATAGAATAATATGAAGAAGTTCAGGAAAACAGCAGTTCGATGACTTACATATTTCGTGCTTACATATTCCATCGTCTTTTTCTATCCTGCCTAACATCACAGTTTTGATCATTGAAAAGCTAAACTTTATTTCTTTATCTGAGTATGTGCAAGTTTTCTGGGCACCTCACATTTTTCGGTTCTCCATTTTGAATTATATTGATCTTAATAGAGCTATTGTCTCAGCTTCTCCTTTCCTTCCTTCCTCATTTACTTCTGCACAGACACCTCAATTAGACATATTTCATTGACTTTTGCTTTGTTAACATACTCTTTTCTCTACTGCCAGGTGTTGGACCATAAAAAATGTATAAGTAATGAATCTTGTCCCCAAGAAAAATCATGCAGTTCGCTAATCGACAGCTATTTATTAATATTATTCTCTGTGACATGAACTGCATACCAGAGATGCAAGGAAATATTTACAATTGTCAGATGGATTGAAATTACCTGATTTCTATTTTATGCCTATTTCTTTAAATATCATAACTTTAATGGCTGTTTTGCAATTGTCCCCCCCACCTCAGAACCTGTCTAGCCAAATATGTTTTAAAAAATATTTGTCATTTCTATTAGAGTCTAAAATCATTCATCTTTCTCCCTTGGGAAGTATTAGGTAAAACTCTTCTTTTTCTTTCTGGATTTATTTGCCTTAAAGTCCTGTGAGACAACATTAACTTTGTAATTTTCAGGATCCCTATGAAAGTTTGTTGACATTGCACTTGATGGTCTACTTACTAAAGTCAGGAGGTGTGGTTAGTGTAGCTCTATAATTTAGCTATATAGCCCTATATTTTAAACTGACATAATTGAGAAACTAATTATGACATTTTAAACAAGTAGTTGGAAGGTAGAGGTCATCATATCTTTCGAGGTTGACCTTGGGAAAATTTCTCCACTTATATGTTCTACCCAACTGCTATCAGAAGCTATTAAGCAGAACATTGCTTTCTTTAACCATGCTAGTCGACCATAGTGCCACGTAATGGGGGCAGCAAGGAAAGAATGAAAGGTTTTCCACTGAATCCACAACTACATCTCAATCACTCCCCGTTGAACAGAAATATCTAAAGAATATTATTTAAAGGCACATGGAATTCTCCAGTCAACTAAAAATGTAGACTTTTAAGCCTGTTGCTGCTTATTTATTGTATTGCAAATCCCAAATATTTCTCCTAATGGCCTCTGGAAATGTTTTATAATGAGAAGCAGACTTTGTTAATCTACATTGTGATCAAATTACTTTTGTCAGAGTCTTTCATTTAGCAGTTATTAAATATACAAAGCCTAATTTGATTGGTAAAAAAATGTTCATTTCTAAGCCACCTTGATTGTCAACTGTCAGCCACTGATATGGAATGACTCATTGTGGGACACAAGTAGAATCTTAAAATACTAATGGAAGAGTGCATAAATGGAATTCAAGGTGGTTTCAGATCCATTAAATACACTAAAGCTTACTTATAATGTGCCTGCACTCAATGCTTCTCTATACAATGACTAAAATCACTGAAAATTGGAAAATCCTGACCAATGACCCAGAAAGTATTATATCTTGCATTTAGAAATTTTCTCTCTTCTTCAGTCATTGCCTTTCACAAAGCTGATATAAATTAATCTGTTTCCAACCATTTCATGGTTTTCTGGATGAGGGTGGGAATATGTTAATAGAACCAAGCTGGTGATAAATTTCATCTGCTAGAAATGGAAGACGATAAGATAAAACCCAGAATACAAATCCCTTTACCTCAATCACACTTGGGGCTAAGGGTCTTGCATCACAAAATTCTGCTGAAATCACAAAGGTAGAAAAATAATAGCGATTGCCATCCTTCACATTCTGAAGAGAGGTAATGGATATATCACAACTGACTTAAAAGACAGCAAAGCCAGATCTGTGACTCTCCATCTTCATCAATAAAGAGACAAGTAGAAATTTAAAAATGATCCAGTAACTAGAGTCAGGAAGGTAATGAGCTATAGGCCTAAAGGTTTGCCCTCCTTCTTCCTTCTCTTTGGGGGAACAGAGAATAAAATGCTTTAGGTCATCTATTTAGAAATGTTTCTGTTGCAGATGTTTTAAAGGGAATGCTTATCATGGAAAGGTAATAGATTAGAAGACAAAATTAAGCTAAAGTTTCTTTCAACTCAAAGGATAGAATCCAGCTTTTTCAGTATAAGACTAGGAGGACATGACAGGTTATCCAACTAGCTGAGCCTCAATACCCCACCATCCCAATTAGGCATATATAAAATCAGTCCACAGATTGAAACTCAGTATCTTCATTAATAGCTGAACTTTTAACATTTTTAAAAACATTAAGGTGCACCTGCATCCTTACTTAAATAAAAATAAAATAAGGTCATAGTTTTTAAGATTTAATTTTAATTGGTATATAAATTCAGTTGAAGATATGAAGCATTTTATTAATTTATTCCCTCCTTTTATCTTGACAAATTTGTTACAAAAGAATAAAATTTCATGGATATTCAAGGATACTATATTTCCAGTTTAAAGGGGGGAAACCTCTATTATGTTCTTCTTCCATGAAATTAGTATATGTATTTGTACGTTTGTAATGAAGCTTGAAGACCCATGTAGGTTCATCAACTGTAATAATTTCCCAAAATAGAAAATGAATCTGCAATAGGGTATGTCACATAGAATAAAAGAAAAATTTCAAAATCATCAAAATTTTCACTCCATAAGAAACCATATGGTAATTTCTCAAAGAACAAGCATTACTGTCACAGTGGGAATTTTCCTTATCAACTCATACAAGAGAAAAATATATCAAGATTGAACCTTAGAAATTCTAAGCAAATAATGACATGATACATGGCTGGCCACCTTTCAGTCACTTTGTTAATTCAGTCTATGTATAAAAATGCAGGGTATCTCTTGCTGGTTGCTGAATATCCTGTTGGTCATCTTATCATATCTGTAGCACTTTAAAACTATTTCTTAAAAATAATGCTGCTTATTAACTATTGGTATCATTTTTTTAATTTGAAAGAATTTTGTATTAGTATCAGTAAAATGCTTAATCTCTTTCTCTCTCAACTGAAAGAGTAATGAATAGAATTATGTGGAATCATCTCATTCACAGAGAAATTTTGAGATGATTACTTTAAATTTCTTTCTTCCTCTTGTCTTTTTCTTTTCTTTCTTTCTTTCTTTCTTTCTTTCTTTCTTTCTTTCTTTCTTTCTTTCTTTCTT